>JAVSBS010012251.1:19776-49317 GCA_033124195.1 Coracias cyanogaster
CAACAAAACCACAAGCAACAAATTAGCAAAAAACCCCACAATACCAAAAACTAGCAATGAACATGCTGATGATATATAGGATATACTTCTAGAATACCGCTTAAAAGCCAAGATTTCCTATTTGAATCATTTCTTACATTTAGAATCTATTCCATTACTTGACGGAAGTTAAATCTAATGGTGTTGTAAAAATCCCTGAAGTGAGAGGTGATGAAGCCTGGAAGGTGTACTTTGATGATGCTGCACAAGAAATTGTAGATGAATTTGCAATGCGCTATGGAATTGAATATATTTATCAAGCTATGACGTAAGTATTATGTCTGGTTTTCTAATCTACTGCCAAGAATGTGCTTGAGGGAAGTGATGAGTTCCAAGCCTTCATGCTTTTATTGTCCATTCCACTCCCATTCCTCATTTTAAATTCTTGTTATCAGTTTTGTCCACCTGATTCTCATTGAAGTGCTCCTCATGTGCTATGGAATTAAGATCTATTGTAAGCATTATATAAATTGTTACTGGTAGTATCACTAATGCATGTCTTAATCCTTATGGCACTGATAAATGGCAAGGATTAGAAAGACTTTCACTGTTCCAGCTGGTAATAAATGGGGATGGTAGAATAGGTTTTCACAGGCTTCTGGAAAAGAGTACAGTTGTTGGCTATCTCAATACAACATGCCTGTATTTTTTATGGACAAACTAAACCAAAAAAATTATTTTGAAGTTTCTCTTCCTTCATCTCTTGATGAATGCCAGGAGTACAGAAATAACGATAGAGCACCAGCAATGGCTATAGCGATCTACTTTGTCGATGACCTACTTTGACTTGTCCTCTTTTTGTTCTTGCTCTCTTCTATACCTTTTCCCCTAAATTTCCTTGCTGTTGATAACTTCAAACTAGGCATTTGAAGGCAGATCTAATAAAGTTAATACAATCTTGGTAGTCACAGATAATTTACGCAGGAAATAACAGCTAACATTTCATTGCCCCTACACTCATATCCATTTACATTTTAAAACATTGCATGTAATAATGAGCAATCCCCATTTGAGGAATAGGCCACATCCTGTTTAAGGCTATATCCTGTTTAAGTTAAGAATAAAATCGATAATGAATGTAATCTCAAATAATACTTGGGAAAGAGTATCTGTTCATGTACATTATTTTGCTAATTCATCTACTGTCTCCCAGAGCATTCAGACTTTGGATAGAGGAGCAGTGAAGACATTCAATCTATCATGGGAAATGTTCTTTTGGGTTATTATCTGTTGGTTTTGTTTGTGTTTATGAGATCACCTTTTTCTCCTGGAACAGCTTTAATGGCTAGGAGAAATTGTACAGCTTCTTGATTTGGAAAATAGAATGATGAGATTACATTTGGTAATAATGTGCTCCTACTAAAAGAAAAGAAATTTTCTACCATACAACAGAGAATTTGAATGTAGTCACTTGGCCCAAAGGAATATTGTGTAGTCATTTTATGCTCAAGAATCTAGTTGCAGAATATTTCTATTACATGTCTCATGATAACATTGTAAATTAAAATGTTTGCATTTGTAAATGCAAACTTACTATGCTTCAATAGCCCATGATTCAAACTCCAGAGAGCATCCACATGCTTCTTATGCACTGTATCAGGTTCAAGTGAGTTTTAAGGTGTTGTTAATAAGGTGCTCTTTTTTGTCTGAATGTGATTTTTAGCATTTGTATTTATTTGCAGTTTTAAAATTACCTGTTATATAAAGTTTCAGTGCCACTTAATGAGAGGTAGTATGACCCTGTTAGGGACGAGTAGACAGCATATGCTGGAGTAGGAACACATGCCATTCTGCATTTCCAAACACAACATAAATCTAAGTAAGCCTCCTTAAAGTAGTGGTTCCTAGAACAATTTGACATCCTGTCCTGTTACAGTAATAAACAACACCATTTATCTATCATTTCAGGTTCATGCTAATGTCTTTGTCATCTATGATCCTCTTAGTAAACCCCAATGATTTGTTTCTGGCTCTCGAATATTTATTTTAGAGTACAGAAATAGTATTTCAAAACGATAGCCTTGATTTTCCAAATACACTGAGTATACTTATCAACCACAATTGTGGCAGCTTATCAAAGATAAACAAGAGTTTAGAGCACTTTACTGTTTCAGTGCCTGACTGCTTCACTGAAAATCAGTCCAATAGGTAACCAACTAAAAGTCCTGAAAACAATCTCAAGTTCTTTTCCTCTCTCAACCAGCATCAGCAAAGAAATTCTGCATTTTCTGTAATTTAAACATGTCATGTGTGACTCGGTGTTTGATTCTAGATCAAAAGGAGGTTAGCTGTGCACCACCAAAGACTTACTGGAATGTAGATATCTACTAATTTTTGCCAGAGAGACCTTTTTCATTAAACTTATAAAGAGAATGACTTCAAGTGTGATTGCACCTGTTGGAGACAGAGACATCCACATCTTTGAGACTAAATACATACTGTTCTTCCCTAAAGGATGCCCACTTAGAAAGAGTGTCTTATTCTCAAGATATGAATTCCAACTGCCCAGTTCCTAGTGAGAAAATCTGCTTTTAAGTTACCAAATGTGTAATTCACATGAATAGAAAATCAGCCATTGACTCAAAACCAAAATACAACAAAAATCCTGCTTGTATTGCAGTAACTGCAGCTTTTCTAAAAGTCTTGACTCTAAATTCCATGATCCACTCTTCTCTCTTATAATTATTATATCTCTTCACTCCTCACAGAGTCCATATTTCAAAAAGACAATTACAGCCATTCTTATATGGGTCAGAAGAGTTTATTGTTTTGGTTTGGGTTTTGTGATGGACAGCAGCTAAATAGCCATTGTTCGCTACAAGAATGAAACGCATATACTTCTAGAAGGCAAAGCATGCATATGTGAAAGAATAGGAAAGAAAATAGATATGACAGAAAACAGATCAACAAAAGCTCAGTGATCCAGCTGGCCTTTTTTTTAATGGCTGCAGTGATGGATGGTGATTTATACTGTAAATTCTATGTCATAAAAGAATTGTACTGGAGGTTTATTTAGCCATATATATTAAGCCAACTCTCCACCACCAAGAAAAAATAATTTTCTTCCTCTCATTCATCTTTCAACATAATTTGTTCGGTTTTAGAAGACAAAAAGCAGAGCACGTATTGAAACAGTGTTTGACTAGACGCTGAAATTGTACATAACGACAGCATCCTGGATTTACTGTGTAGTGGAGCCAAGTGCAATAAAAGCTCTATAAAGATCTTCCCTTCTTACTGGCAAGAGTCACCACAGGTAGAATCTAATGCTTCTAAATCAGCGACATAGTTCTCATTCCAGCAGGTTAATGGACATTAACTATGCCAGGTTGTTCTCCTGCTAGTCTTCAATTAATGTGTCTGCACTGCAAAAAGGCACACAAATCACCCATTAAAGTAATTTTCATTGATAGCCTTGTCTTACTGACTACAGTACATTAATTAGCCTTCTTTGCTGATTCACATTAGCAGAAATATTGGAAGAAACACAGGCACTGCATGCTGGTCAGGAAATTGCATATTTGAAGCAAGCAGGCCTGGGTTTAGACATGTGACTCTAGCCTAAACAATGCAATATTCCTCTAAAATATGTGAGACTTAGCAATGGTTGCTGTGACATCATATGCCCATTAGAAATTGTTAATAACTCATGCTAGTAGCTGCTGTTTTCAGAAACTTACAAAAGCAAGGAAGGAAATTTCCTCTTTGATTTATTTATCTTAGTGAGCAGGAGAAAGCCAAGTGGCTTGCAGGTTTCTTACCTGGGTTATCAACACTCTAAGTCATGACCCATATTGCGTGTGATAAATATAATAGGTTCCATGAACTTTACAGATTTTAATTACATGGAGGAGCAAAAATTCTCATAACCTGTCACTTGACATAAATGCTTTATCATCGATTTCACTAACTAAATTACAGGTGGAACAATGTAGTAATAAGGACATACATCAGTTACCTCAGTAGTTTTAAATTTTCCTCAGAACAAATTACTACAACTTAGATCTGTTTTCAAGACTTCAGTCCACACCTAGGGTTAGCTTAGTGTGAAATTGCTAAAAGAACCTGTAGAAGACACCTAACTGAACTTAATATGTTGACCCAAACTATTTTCCCATGGTCTTTCATGCTCCCTGGGGACTACTGATGCAATGTCAATGACTTTTCACATAGTGGCTGCTGCTGACTGCTCCTTTCATCTGCCTCCTGCCCTCAGCAGAGCATAGGTTATAAGTATGACTCTAAACCCAAGGGGTTATTAGTGCTTTCTTATCTCCACTTAGCATTCCCTCATGCACTAGGGATCTTTAGGTCCACTAGAAGATTTTTGGAAATTAAAGGTGAGTGGTAAAAATATATGGTAATAATTCTGCTGTCAATTTTTTTTAAAGTGGTTTTGATTCTCTCCACTTATATTTCTCAAAAGATATATGATTAATTGATCAGGTGAGATTTCTATTAACTTTAAAGGTTACCTGAAACTGGTGAGAATCACCTGACATTGCTATTGCATTATTGTCCTTCTAGTTGATAGGAAATGTGACATACAATGCAAGATTTTCCTAAGGAGTAGGTGTTGTGCTTTTCAGTATCATACTGCAGTATTTAAAAGCATTTCTGAAAAATACTGGCAATAAATAAAATGTTTGGTAGTATTACATCCATGAACCACTTAGCTGGGAATGACAAGTTCTAGTACTGGCCCACGTGATTGATTTGCTGTGTAGATTTGAGCAGTTTCAGTTTCATAAAATTGAGATAATAACTCTTAATATCTACCTTACAGGAATGCTGAGAAATATTTGCAAAGCACTTTGAACATGATTACCATGATATAAGTTTTAAGTATCAATACATACCATTACACTAGTGCATGACTATGTGATAAATAAACCTCCCATCCCCAGCTGGATCCCTTTTCCAATCTCTTTGCTCAGTCAGGTAAACTAGAAAATCCAGCAATTATTCAGCTCCTCAGTCTAGCTTTGGAGTAGGATTACGGGCTTGATTCATCCCAGTATCCACTCCTGTTGAAATCTTATGTCCTTAACACTTCAGAGACTTTGGATGATAGTTTGAAGTGAAAAAACATGAATATGTGCTGGGATTTGCATAGTTAATGAATTGGGGGTTTTTTCTTGAGAATTATGACTTAAATTATAAGAGGATTTATCTTGAGTGAGATGCAAAAGAGTCAGAAAATTACGGTTTTAGAAATTTTCCAGCCAATTGCTTTTCAATTATGGAATCAGCTGGTATACATCTCTTGTGCTTTATTTTTTTTTTAGGAAAAAAACAGACAAATACTTTAATTTATGGATCCACACGCATTTTGAGCACTCACTGGTAGTTAAAACACACCTCACATCTAAGATGAGTCCAAAACTTTTGTCCTGTGTTGGCAATAGGGATCATCATTGACTGTAGTGATAGGTGGATGTGTTTAACATTACTGCAAGTAGGGATTATATTTCAAATCTCTTACCAGCTTCTGTAACCTGTTTTATTGACCAAGATTGTTGAGGAAAGCAGTTTGGCCGTAATTTTGGTGTCTGTTTCTGATATCTACATACTGTACACAGGATACATTAATGAAGGCTGGTTCCCGAGCCTGGGGAGTTTTGGAATTTTCTTATTTTTTAACATATCTGTGGCCTGACAGATTTCTGAAGTAAATATTACAATTTAGATATCTCATTTGCAAAGTAATGGAAGTGTTGCATAGGGCCCCTTTCTGACCATCTGTGCAATGAGAGGGGAATGCTGGAAAAGCAGAAGCAAGAGAGAATGTATGTACTGCCTTCTGCTGACTCACTGCATTCCCCCAATTTCCCTTTTAAAAACTATAGACTAACAGAAGTAGTAAGAGTTTTTTGGCAGAAAAGAAATTGCAGATTGGCTCAAAATGCTATGAAAAAGGTATCTGCAATGTGCTAAGTCAGTGGCATGGGAGTCCCAGAAACTTACTTCTGCACCCCTGGAACATCAGAAAGCAGGAATATGATGAACAGGGGTCAGTCACAAGAGTATGAGGCAGGCCTCAGAGTGAAGGAATTTAGAAGACCACTGAGACAGTAAGAGGTATCAGAAAACATGATGTAGATAGAGTGAGTTTGTGTGCAGGCTTGCAAGAAAGCATAAAGAGCTTATTTTTCTTATCTTTAGGAATAGGAATACCAGTACAAGATGTAATAATCTTGAATGACATAGTTGGAAGATTGTTTGAGCATGGATAGCAGTTAAGGGTACTTGGCATAAATTCACCAGGATCAAATTTGGTTATACCTTGTGTTAATTTTTTTTTCTTGGTTGGGCACTTAAGGCCCAGGTGGTTCAGGTCCTGCACGCTGCTCTGCCTTATGCTTCTACGGAAAAACAGTAGAGAGGAGCCAGAGACTCTAGCTAAGAGGAGAATGCTGGCAAATCAGGATGTACAGAGAGCTCCGGAGTGATTGTGGTTTCTTCATTCTCTTTGGTTTGACTCTAAACTAATTTTTACCACCATCTTCTCTGTCTCATCCCCCTTACTCTCTTTCCTATCACTATACATTTACTTTTAATCCCTTTACCTTCCTCCCAATTTTGCTGAACTATAAATCTTGAAATTAAGATTTTATGCTTTGCAATGGTGTTGTTCACTCTCCTCATGTATTAGATCTTTCATCCATCTTGTATCTCTCATATTTTCTTATAAGGTCTTTGTATGTTATAAGCAGGCATCCTCTGTTTTAATCAAATAAGCAGTGCTGCTACATTGCAACTCTGTTCTTGACTGGTTCACGTTTAACAGATTACTTAAAACTTACTGGCCTCATTCAAATTGGAACAGTTCCAGTTGTGGCCTATATCAAATCAAGGTGAACCCAGAAGTCACTTGATGCCTCACTTTTCATTAATAATGTAGCCTAAAATATAAGCCACAGTAAAATACTGATTTGAGTCTTGTTGTTGGCATCAATGAAATCCTTCTCCACCAGAGTATAGATCTTGTGTGCCATTTTATGATTATGAATTTGTGTTTGATTCCAAGTTTGTGCTTAATAATGAATGTTTTGCTTCATAGCAATTATAGTTAAATCATGTTTTTGTATTTAGTATTAACAGAGTAAGAAGCAAATGTGAATCTGAAGTGTTCCATTTTAAAATATTAGTGTGCGACAAGTGGTAATTGTATCAAAGATATCTGGATTTTCCTCATACGTACCTGCACAATTGTCTATGAGATAGCTTGAAAGTTACATCATTGGACCTGAAAAGAAATTGTGGTGAGAGAAAGAAAAGAACCTTTGCTATCTTTAGTAACTGCCAGTTTGTTTGCATTGTAGGCACTTTTCCTGTCTATCTTCTAAATATATGTGCCCTGGTGTTCCAGCAGTTATGAGTACATTGCTGGCCAATATAAATGCTTTCTATGCTCATACTACAGCAGCAACTAATGTATCTGCCTCAGATCGGTTTGCTGCTACTAACTTTGGGGTAAGTAGACTTTCTTTTTTAATAGAATACTACCACTCTTTTTTTTTTTTTTTTTTTTTTTAATATAATATGTGATACCATATTAACTTTTAAATCCCAAATTTTTAAAAAATATTATCAGAGTTGCTGTTAGCTTTTGAAAAGTTTACCCTGAGTCTTTACAATCAATCACTATAAAAGCTAGAGAAAATACTGTTCACTTTATTATGTAAGTGATATATAAGGTGTATAGGGTGGAAAACACTGGCAAACATGCATAGTAGTGAAGTCTTCAACAATCAGGTTTTGGTTTTATTGCAGTGGGGCTTGCAAACTACTAACTACACTAGACCAAGTATCAGTTGCAATTACTTTGTTGGGCTGTGTCATCAGTGAACTCATATTAACATAATGGATCTAGCTATAAATACTATGCTTCTCACAAGAGCCTATAATGATGGTCTTTAATTTTTGCTGAAATAATAGTGCATTGTCCAAGTCTTGGATTTAGGTGTCAGAAATTTTAGGAGGAATACTGGCATTTCAGGATGCTGAAGTACTTTTGTTGTTGCTAACTTTCTGTGGATAAGCATCTCACAGTGTGGACTTCCTAGTCTTTTAACATGATAAAAAATAAAGATACGTTCACTCTATATTCTAATTTGCTTACCTGCCCTCACTGGGATAGATGAGAGCAGGAAAGCAGAGCAATAATTCAAAGAGGCTGTTTTCATATCTCCACTACTACACATTATATAGTCAGAGATGAGTTTAAGTACAATTTGATGCTGAAAAATGCACTCATTTCTTCTTTGTTATTTTATGATTGATATCAAAGCTATTTTTCATTTAACAATAGCTATGAAAGCATGGTAATGTTTTCTAAAATATCATTTCTTGACATGAAATAAAATACTGAACATAATTTCAATTTATTAAAAATTATAGTTGTTTGAAGTAGCATTACAGATATTAATGCTCTTCTCCAATATTAAGAATAATAGAAACATTATGAACCTCAGGATTTTCAAGACAACATTATGAAATTATATATTTGGACTAGTGAAATAAGAAAGACTTAATTCTGTTTTACTTTTCTCATCCCATCAGAAGTTAGGAACACAATTATCACATGATGCTCAGTAAAATAATCCATGCCTGGAAGAAAAAGTAAATGTTTCATTTTGTAAAGAAAGTTTGCTCTGGATGCTAAAACTATTTTGATTTGTAGGAAACAGTGTGTTAAGGGTAGCATTCCTGCATAATTTTTTCATACAGGGCCTCAAATAGTGAACACTAAATATTAGTTTTCATTTCATGCACAAGTACCTTTGAGATAGAATTTATGTCTCTAAAACTCACTTTGTGCAGTAATAACACCAAAAAATGATTTCTTTTTCCTTAGGATTGGAAGCTACTTCTTACAGGGATAAATAGTTGACAGTCTAAATACTCTTAAAGTAGTACTAACAATATATTTTCAAATTAAAGGGATGTCATAAGTCTGTTAAAAAAAAAAATCCATTAAGTTGTCATTTTCAGGTGTATTTAGTAACTTTTTTGAGAAATATTTACTCTACATATCAACTTATTTTTCTTTTAAATGTTAAGTCTGCTGGAAGTACTCACATATAAATGTACCTGGGGCTGGATCTTTACTTTGGAGATAGCATGTTCTTAAACTGCAACTTCATCTCCTGCTACTAGAGCTTTGCTTTGAAAGAGGAATATTAACATTGCTCCATTACTGTAAAGAAAAAAAAAAAATTATAGACAAAAATCTCTATCAGAATATTTATTATTTAATTATTTTATCACCATGATGGTTTTCTTTTATAAGCTAATGCATGATTTATTATGGAATGACTTTATATCTGTTGAAACAAGGCTACTCTGTCAATTTTTAACCGCTATTAGACTTCTGAGTTTGATCCAGCTTTTGAAATTCAGAATGTTTTTGCTGGATTTTCTATTCTTTTTTTTTTTCCATTTTTCTAACAATCAGAACTACTTTTATCCTCAGATTGGATGGAGATTAAGTTCTCTCTCTGATGTTAATGCCAGTTTACCTTTGACGCAAATTTCAATCCAATTCATAGTTCAACAGATGGATGGAAAGACAGTAGTAAGCATCACTAACAGATTTGGAGACCTTTTTGCAAACAATTGACTTATAGGCAAAATATTAGATTATTTTTCTCTGTTGGGTCAAAAGGCATTTGTTAGTAGATAGCTGCATGTCATTCATCAAAAAGAACATCTCCGATTCAAGTCCTCCAGCTACAGCTTGGAAGGATTTGGCTGACTGGATATTTCAATACAGATTTATAACAGGACAAAAAACTTTATTTCGATTGATCCCTTAAGGTAACTGTGCCAAATTAGCACCTTTTGGTGTAGGTTAGTACTCTGCTGATGAGAGACAGTGCACAAAACTATTTTCATATTAGTGCTGATGATCATATTTCAGGGGTGATGTGAATACAACCACACATTCTGAAAGCTATCAGATCTTCCTACTTCCACAAGCCTGCTGCTTCCACATAGACTGGCAAGGATTTCTGCACAGTTCTGTGCATCTTTGTCTATCAGGATAAATTAATCTCTACATTTGAAAGGAGAAATTATAACTGCATAATATGATTTAGCTTATTTCTACAAAAGCCACTTTCTGAAGTAAAATTTTCAATCATACTTTTACACCAAGTTCTACTGTACATGAGCATAGTTTCTCACACATTTAAAGGAGGGGGCATACGTGCTTTCTTCAAGAGTGTAAGCAATTACAAGGCCAATATAAAAATTTAATAAGCTTATCTGCTTTAATAAGCCTTGCTAACATAACCTTGGACTTTATGCTGAATTAATGTCGTTACTGCATTTTTGGTCAGAGACATCAGGCAATGCCTTTCAATTGCTAGATATTTTGAGTTACTTAACGATGCATCAGTCATTAAGAGAGGAAAAGGCTGCATAAAAAGGTCTGTGTCACCTCACTAGTGTATTGCACAGCTGCACAGTGTTGGATGTGTACCAGATAAATCACAGTAGAGGGTACAAAGGGAAAATAAAGTGATAAAAGATATATTGCCTGGCCTTGAAACACAGATATCTCAGACTAGCACTTTTACATGAAATGATGAAAAATGATCTATTTTTCAAGTAAGTTAAGAATGGAAAGCAGCTTTCTAAAAAAACACTAATTACAGGAACCTGAAAATTCTTATGCAATATATTCTTATTTTCTTTTTACAGAGAGAAAAGTTCATCAAACTCCTGGATCAATTGCACAATTCTCTGAGGATTGATTTATCTAAATACAGGGTATGTGCAACATATTCTACCTAGAGGACAACTCAAGGGGTTTTTTTTGTGTAAATATCCTTGTTGGCTTTATCTGCTTAAAGAATTTTGAGATTAACCACTCTTGTGGTACAGAAGCTGAAAATATTGGGTGCTAACATGAGACCCCAAATCCTCTGAAACCAAAGTTTACACAATTTACACAATTTAACAACAAAATCTTTCCAATTTGAAAAAAGCTATTATTTTCTTTCCAAAAGTTAAGAATGGGTCAAAGAATGAGCAGACAATCAAAAAAGAGTAGGATTCAATTCTGGGTATTACCTTCACTGACGGTAGTGCAAACTGCTGTTACTGCTGTATTTATTCTGAGAGACTGACATCATTACTACAACTTCCACAGTAAGATCCTAGCAATGTTGAAAGACTCCTCATTTTTCTACATGTTAAGAATTCCGGTTTCTTTTCTGCCTTATGGAAGCCCTTTCCACTGAGGTGTGATCCAAACACAGCCTTTCAGGAAAGAAGCATGCACTGAATAGCTGCCAGTTATCATACCTCCCTGATCTCCCTCTCCTTTTCTATTACATTGGATCATGAAACTTTTGGATAATAAATGAGCAATTAAGGCTTCATTAGCTATGGCTCTCCTTTCAGCATCTAGGAATTCCAGCCCCCCGCTCAGAGACTTCTGTGTTCATCTGGCTTGCTTTCTAAAACTGAAGGAAAAAGGGAATATTTACAAGAACTCCAGGGCATTAGAGGCAGTAGAAGTTGCGCATACTCAGTTTTTAAGAACTTCATGGAGCAGATATGTTCATCCTAAGATCTTTTAATTTTGAAGAGTGCTATCCAGATAATATTGGAGCATGAGGATATTTGGCTGATGTTTCATTAGTATGAAGTCATTTAACACTACTTCCCATCAGTGTTCTTGTTAACCTAGAGATCATAGCAAAAAATTCATTATGGTTTCTTCATTAAGCTTACTACTGCATTTATGCCTACAAGTGATTTATGTACCATGGAGAAGCCATAAATTATTTTCATTAGCAACATTTTCCAGTTTTCTTGAAGTATTTTTAACTCCATAAATGTTTTGGAAATATAGCAATATTTGAAATCATTCCTATTATAGATACAGGAACATTGTCAGAAATATTCCAATTCATGTCAAAGGGATACACATCACCAACTTCCTCATAGCCAGAATCTGGGTAACACATAAACCTTTCTTGGCTATCCAAGCAGCATTTTTGTTTTTCTAGAGGGTTTTTTCATAGTTGTTCAAGGATCGTACCTGTAATTTTCCACGATTCCTCTCTTTCTGATTCACCAGGATAATTTTCCTGCCAGCAGTTCTGAACGACTCCAAGATCTAAAATCAACTGTGGACCTGCTTACCAGCATCACTTTTTTTCGAATGAAGGTATTGTCCTTTATTTGCATAATGATTCTTAAAAAAATGCTTTTGCCTTATTCGCCAGGAAGATCATAGTCTAGTTGATACTCTGAATCAATTCATGTCCTTCAGTTTTAAATTAAATCTCTTAACTTACTGAAGATCATTGAAGTAATCTTATTCATATGCTTTATTAACAACGTGGTAAAAGCCATTATCTATGAAAAAAATACTATATTTTCCTCTTTTAACAATTATGTTTAGATCACCTGAAGAAGACAAACCATTTGCATTTCTGATTAGTTTAAAGTCAAGTCACATAAAGCAAACTCAGCTGAACTACTTAGGAGCATGTGTCTTACTGAATGATGTTTTCCTAGTAGTATCATATCACATGTCAAAGAGCGAAATAGGTCTGCTAACTCTACTTGCCTTCGTCGCTCCAGATGTTGATATCTAGGTGGCCAAGTTTTGAAATATTTTTAGAATGGAATGGTACACATTAATACTACTGGATGAAAATACAGAAATAAAACAATGTTTGTCACAATAGCATGTGATTTCACTCTGCTAGGCACTACATAAAGAGGATGAAAATAATCCATTAAGTTGAAGTTCAAATTAATGTATCCTAAAGTGGAGAGAAAAACTGAACCCTTTGCTTTAAAAAATGAAGAGCTCTTTGGCTGATATTCAGAGAAAAGAACATAATTATTTAGTTTAATTATTTCCTAAATAATGGAAAAACCTTTTGGTTTTCCACCTCTAGTGGAAAACCTAAAGATGCAAACCCCTGGGCCCGTATGACTCTTTAATAGGAATCATATCATTCAAATGAAACTTAGTGATACAATCTACTTGCTTAACTTAAGAATGTGTTCTAATGCATCTTTAAACTAACATTACCTTAGGTCAACACAATTTAAAATATTTTAATTATTATTATATTTCTGCAATTTTCATCCTGCATTACAGAACTACATTCATTGCAACATTTAGATTTTTTGTGTTCAATCTAATACTGACATTCTACTATTTATTAATTATTTTACTAGGTCCTTGAATTGCAGAGCCCACCTCGAGCCAGTACTGTGGTGAAAGACTGTGTAAGAGCCTGCCTGGACTCAACTTATAAATATATTTTTGACAATTGCTATGATCTCTATTCCCAGTTAGTGGATCAGGTAAGGCCAGTATGAACTTGTTTCATGCAGTTGCTTTTTCGTTACTGTTAGTTTATCATAAGTAAATACAAAGCTTTCCAGTGTTCCTTCATATCAAAGCATTCAGGTTATTTTTAGTTTATGTATGTTAGAAAGAGCAATATATCATAAATAAACCATAGATGGCTATAAACTGTAAAGCATTTCACAAGATTAGTTTCAAAATGAAGGTGTTAACTCATAATTTAGTCATAACATTGGACATGACTATGGAAATGTCAGGTGGCTTTAGGGAAGATGACTAATATTAGATTCATTACTGTTCATTTAGGATC
Organism: Coracias cyanogaster; assembly: GCA_033124195.1. Taxonomy (NCBI): domain Eukaryota; kingdom Metazoa; phylum Chordata; class Aves; order Coraciiformes; family Coraciidae; genus Coracias; species Coracias cyanogaster. The sequence goes on from JAVSBS010012251.1 coordinate 33,474, forward strand.
TGTAATTGGAAAATAATTTTGAAAATCTAATAGTTCACTTCAGTAGCTTTAAAAAAGAAGCGTTATAATTTGCTGAAAATTGTATACTGTCTTTCCAGCCTTGTACTTGAACACCTGTGATGCATAGTTAGATCCACACTTTAGTAACTGCTTCAAGAAAGCAGAGGATAATTCTATAACACTTCCTAATATTAGTCCATCAGGCTGAACTGTCAATGCAAAATTATAGCACTTGTCATCTTCCAAATGCTATTGAGAATGTTGGGGGTTTTTTTTCTGTAAGTAACATGTAAATTAAGAAGTTTGTATCTGTAAGATTATAGAGCTCTCTAAAATGATCATCATAACTGTATCACATTACATCTTGTTCCTTACTTTTGCCTTCTGGGTGGTATGCTGGAAAAATAGTATTTCAGTCACTATTCATGCCTTGAAAAGGGTGAATTAAGTTGTTTGGCAAATGCACGTTTGCTGTGTAGTATATAATGGATAACAGTTATACTACGTAATGTAAGACATCAAATTTCACCTGAAAGCACATTTCACCTGAATCCAAAATATGAATTCCTATATTTCAGGAGAGGCAGTACTTACTATATATTTAACTTTTCTGAAATGAGACTTTACTTTCTAATGTTGAATTCCTGTTACATAAGAAAACTTATCTCTAGCTCCAAAGCTTTGAACATTTCTTACAGCACACACAGGCACTCCACACTGAGTCTTTATTTATTCTCCAATAGATTATATTGTAAACTGAGTAGTGGTATGAATCACTAGAAGGAGCAGCTTCAGACATGACATCTGTTTGCCTCATAAACTGTTCTGTTTTCTTGCTAATATTTACTCTGCAGCAATTTGATCTTGTCTGTTAAGTATAATATGAGCTGTTGCTAGACTAGGTATCATCCAAGTCTGCAGTTTATCACCAGATACTAGCCATTTTAGTAAACAGTTAAAAATTAAGGAATCTTACTTTTGCAGAGCATGGTGATACCTGCAAAAGGTTGTCTGTATTTAAAAATTTTCACTGCTTTTTTTCTGTGAATTCATAAAATAGTTCAGTCTATTTTAATGGATGGTTTAAAAATGCAGGGATATTATAGCATTTCTGTTTGGGAGAGAATGTAAAGCTGCAAGTGATGCCTCTTTCCAATATTTTTTTTTTTCTTTGAGCAGGATGGGCAATGTCATTATATTATTTTTCTCTTACACAACTCTACTAAATGATAGAGCAGTATGAGGTCCTGAAATATTAAAAAAAACCAAATTAAAATCCACAAATATTCACTCAGCTGGAAAACTGAATTTACTGCATCTCACTGTATTTATGTCTCTTCTATTGTCTTTCCACAACATTTCCAGTGGATGAGTGTACATGTAGAAACTTTAAGCAGATGTGCGTCTATAGAGTTCTGATCACTAGCAAGTATAAGAAATTTTAGTGAAAAGGTGCAAAAAGCAAAATTTAAGATAAATAGACCACATTCGAAATAACTCATCACTAACAATCACCAAACAACAATCGCATCTAATCATAATCAGGTGAAGGGAGACAATTTTAATGAATATAATCTAACTAATCTATCTTTCGTAGAGAAATGGGTAAAGTAATTCAAATTACTAACTAAATTTTGCCTCAACTCTAGATTTGTGCAAGGAAACTGCCATCTGCCTTTATCCTCTTCTAATTGGCAACCGATATATCTGCATGTGTTTTTAATTTTAGGAACAGCTAAGTATACAGCTTGTGGCAACTTTCAGCTCTGGAGGTTTTCTAGTGAATCCAGATGTACTGCAGACTAGTTTGTGGTACCACTGTTATAATAATGAAGCAGTACCCAATACTATAATTAACATTTCAGTAGCATTTTGTCCAAACCCTTTAGTCTGTCTACACCAGATTCCACCCTTAAACGTTCTTCATTAACCATTCCTTTTACTCTGTACACCTGACCATTATTAAACGAGGTCTCCTCCTCTCTGAGAGAGGAAAGGAGTTCACCCTAGCATGGTGGTGAAGCACAGGAGGTTCATGTTTTAGCTGCACAGCTGAGATTTGAGCAGTGAGTAGCGAGAACTGAACTCAGTGAACCCCAAAGCAACAAGAAATGGTTGATATGTAGGTCACCACCTGCTTTCACTCAGGGGAAAGACTGGCAGCTGTTGTCCTGCTGAGGCCCACTGCAGGCTCAGGGTTTTACCATGGTTCATTTCTTGCCTGAATCATGTTGTGGATCATGTTATGAAAAAGTGTAGGTAGTCTACTCAAACAATAGTATTTCCATCTGGCCAGAAATGGTAGGTTCCTGCATGTTATATATACTGTCTATCTATATACATATATACTATCTCTGTGTGTGACTCACGTTAACCATCTTCTGCATTTGCTTTTATCTTCAATCTAAAATTCTCAAAGATTCCTGCCACATATTACTATAAAATGATTAATTTTCTGAATGTATGTAATTGTCTGATTTTTAGGGTGAAAATAGAACAATGAATGATGAAAATGAGGGTGCTCAAGCTGTAGGTTTGACAAATTTGTCACTGTAAGAAGAGTAACAAAGAGATCACAAAATATGCTCAGCAATCCCTGCTTCCTCTTTTTATTACTCTCTACCTTCATGTTAGAGAGACAATGACTGTTATAAAGCAATTATCTTGCAGCAAAATACACCCCTGGAGGACAGCAATATTTCCTGGGGTGAAGCATGGTAAATGCTAATAGTACGCAAAATATTTCATTCCCAAATATAAAGAACAGCTGATGACAAAAACCCAAATGAGTACTACAAACAGTAAAATATGATATCTTGACAGTCTTACTGACAGGTATATTACTGCCCTTGTTATTTGAGGCAAAGCACTCTGATGAGGAACTACCTAATTCCTTACGCAGCAGATGTAGTATTTCTCTCTTTAATTAGCACTGATCTGAGTGAAGAGTCAGCTGCCTTATGTCAAAAAAAGGAATGCCTTGAAAAAGTGGTTTAGGAAGCACTTTGGAAACTTTCTGACTCAATTTGCAAATATGTCCCTGTTTCTGTTTTCTTAAAAAAGAAAATAAAAAATTGACATCTTGGATGATGCTCGCAATGAGCATTCAATGATCCTTTCTGCAGTCTTCTCAGTGAAACAAATAAAATGCAAATTAAGCTCTTCCTGCTCTATGAAGAGCTCTTGATCAGTACAAATCATTTCATAACTTGTAGGACCAGCACACTGGAAAAAAACACTGGGATACTCTGTTGTGTGCAGTGATGGATAAAGTTGATAAGAGATTAATCCCTTTGCATTCTAGATGATCCTCAGTGATTAGAGGGGCTGGGGTGGCTGGACTCATCTCTTAATAGGTATGTCAGTTATTGCCATGACTACAGGTCCGACACCAGCCTGTCTGCTGTAGGTCCAGTAGCATTCAAAAGAAGCAGTCAGATGCATGAATACCACAGTTTATTTTACATGCAACATAAGCAAATTCTTTTAAGATTGCTGGTGGTAAATGCACTAAACTACAGAATAGCTGTATAGCTTTAAAATGCAATTGCAATCACAATTTTTACCTCCCAGGGAAACACTCAGTATAGCCAAGGCTGCAATCCTTACTGAAAGGCGTCCCTTCTGGGGGGAACTAGAACAGACCCCTACAACTTGATACCTAATTCTCATCCATACACTAGGAGCAAAATAGGCCTAACATTTATATTTTGTTATCTGCTAGTGTGCAAAGTGTGAGGGTGCAACTGGGGTCAAACCAGTGTTAGCTGGTCTTTCAGTTGCATAAATACTAATTACTTCCTCAGTATCTTGTGAGACACAGATAACTGCTGTGATAAACAGGAGAATGGGGCCACACCATGTCCCACTTCACAGTCCTCCTCAGTGCCATAATAGCACAGACCACCAGACCTTCACCCAGCTTCCATGTCTGCTCTAGCCACCAGATGTGTATCAGCAGTGATGAGCTTTGCAGTTTCCAATTGTTTGCCTCCTGATGCCAACATACTCTGTGTGACACCTGCCTAGTAGAACAGTATTGAAATTCTAGCTGATTTTTGAGACCTTTTCTTTCATCTGTTAGTTCTGTGTGTTGTCACAGTGAATTATGGTGCAGAAGACCAGGAGCTTCTAGCAACAAACTAGTTCTGGAGCCTCTGCTTAGAGGTATAGTACCTTAGGTCAGGTTGATGATGTTCTAGAATATCCTAGCTTTTGGCAACCAGAGTTTCTGCATTAACAAGATGCTGAAGACTAGCATGTGGATGGACCTATGCTTTGAGAGCTGTCTCAGTTTTGCTGTACTCATCTGTGAGTCCATGGTCACTTTTCCAGTAGGAAAAACCATAGATTTTCAACCTTGAAGTAAGGAAGGGTAGTAGTATCATCAGGAGAAGAAATGAACAAACTCATTTGTTACCAAAAGCTTTACACTCTTCAACTCTTTATGTTAACTCCAGGTGCATAACATTGAACTGTTGTCAGTTAATGTTAGATCTTAAAAAATCCAAGTATTTTTCAGTGCTGAAATCTGAGTGCTGGTAGAGGTTCCTTATTACTTACGATGAGCTAATAAACCCGAACTTTACCCAGGCCTGAACTACAGATGATTTCATAAGCAACAAAGTCTAATCAATATTGATTTTTGTGATATTGCAGTTAATTCACACACCAGCGCTTTTATTTGTGAACATACCCAGTGTTTTCAAAAGTAGTTCAGATGATAGCTGTTTGCAAACAGTTTGATTTGAATATTTATTCATCATTATTATTTATTTAGACTGTATGATTCAGCTGCCCTAACGTTCCCAGAGAACAATCTAAGCTTGAATAGAATGCCCAGTGTTGAGATTCCTGTGTTATTGAGTCCCATAGCTATGATAGTATGAAAACTTGAACATTTGTTTGCACTTGCTTCAAGTCCAATTTGTGTCTGAATACTGGCAAGAGCTACAAGACATTGAAATCTGACCTATAATTATGCTCCAGAGTGATTATCAGTAAACAGTGACTTGGAATTAAGTGAAACGGTGACAGTTCTGAGAAATGTGCATGCAGATTTCTGCATCTAAGTTTGTGACACACTTCCTGTAGGCTGATGATTATGGTGTAATTTGTAGTACAGCAATCACAGGACAGGCATCAATTCAGGTATGCAAAACCATCTGGCATCCCGATTACATAACTTGAGCTGAGGCCAAAGTACTTTAGCCTTTCAATCTAGGTTAACATGACCATGCATGCATTTATCAATGTTGTAAACAGACGTCTGTTTCCAAACAGGATATGCTAATAGCAAATGTCCTCTCTACTGCATTTCAGTTCTGGCCTCCCCCTGTTTCATCTCATGTTTCTGATCACATTGTGACCAAAAGATTAAGAGCATGAGACTGTGGCCAGTCATGCCACACCAGAAAAAAGATTCATCTGGCTCAGCATCCTGTCTCTGTGAGCAAAGCAGACAGCTCAAGAAACTTCCAGCTAAGGAAGAGCTTTATGAACTATATAAAATTTAGCTCATATATTCATTCCTTTAATGGAAGTAATTCAGTATATTTTATAAACCTTGCTATCCTTTTCTGAGTGTTTTCCAGTTCTGCTATATTATTTTCAGAAAAAGGAGAAGGGGAGAGGCTAAATTTTTCCACCCATGGATAGTGGAAGTAGAATTAAAGATGTTTTTTGTTGTGTGCTCTGTTCTGAGTTCTTCTCATTCGTATGAACATTCTTCATAGTTGATTTGCTCTTTTTGCTGCTTTATCTCTGCACTAATGCTTCCTGGAAGTATCTACCATAACCTTAAGATGTCTCTCCTGTGACAGTGGTAAGCTCAGAGTCCCACTGTAATATGCAAGAGACAAAGTGGTCTTAACTGCTGTGTTCTTAGATTAGGAAACAGAGTTTATGAGAGTGTAAGGGAGACCTACCCTTCTGCCCATTGGATCAGAAAACTTCTGATTTTCCTTGCTGCAGCTGTACATAGTTTCTTTATCAAGTAGATAGGAATTGAAAACCTTGTAAGCAATAGAGTTTGAGCCATAGATGTTTGTAGACTGTTGTGTGTGTTACAACCCTTAGAGTAACAAGCTTGTATGTTAAACAGTTAAGAAAATAAAAGAGGCCTACAGAGGTTGATAGATTATCTTGAAGCTTGAAATGCTATATTTTACAGTTTTCCAAAGAGGAACATTTCTACCCTTTCAGTAATAAAAATTTGCATAAATCTTTAAAAATGCAAGATGTTATTCTGAATTCTGCTTTCTACACCACAATTGTCCTATAATATAGATATATCACAGAGAGCAGGATATTATTACAATTAGACTTCCACATTCTTAAAAATACTGGAGTGTGGATGCTTCAGGGCAGTATGAAGGTTACACTGATTGCTGCAAAGAGCTTTCAATAAGTGAGGGGCTCACCTGGGTCTTTCTTCACCTATTCCCTGTATAAGCCTAGTGCTTTAGGGTAGGTGGGGCAAATCAAACCACAGCAGTACTTGGCTTGTCGCTCCAGAAGAGCTATCCATGTTACACTGCACTGAATGAGTAGAACATTTAGATCAGCTCTTTTCACATGCCAGTCCTCAAAAAGAGTGAAGAATCTTAGTTAAAATTGTCCAAAAGGATTCCATTCCATTTCAGTTGGTACTGGAGAAGGATACATGGAATCGTATTCTCTTTCAAATATGAAAACACTTTAGGAGTTACTATTCAGTAGCACTGCTCAGGGGGTAATGGTTCAGTGAAATCTGTCATGTTTTGAATGCATTTTAAGTGTCTGCAAATGGTTTCTGGATTTAGCCTCTCTAAGTAAATGCTATAAAGCCAAATTTTCATTTTTTACATACATTACAAAATATAAAAGTATCAAAAAATTATGAAAAATTCTAAAATTAGGTGTGTAATACATATAAATATCTATATGTGTATGTTAAATATAGTGTATATTGTGTATTCCCTGATTATTCTTAACCTCTTCCAAATTAAATATTATTGAGCAGTTTAAAAATGCAGAAGTACCATTAAAAGTAATATTTCATAATCTAAGACTGGTCTATGAAATTGTACTCTATAGCCTTAAACTAATCAGGGCTACTGTCTTTGTTTCCATTCAGCTTCCATTCTATCATTCTTTATATATCATATAAATCTATCTATATGTATAAAACTCATATAAAAAATATGATATTTTGAAACATAGCCTGGCTCTTGCATCAGACATCTTCATGGAGATTAGTTTCTGAAATCATAGAATTTAATAAATCAAAGTCACACCCATTAAGATGTTGTGTATTGATTGCACAGAACTTAAAAACCAACCAAACAAAACAAACAAACAAACAAAATCCCCAAAACAAAGCAAAGTAAAACCAGACATTTGTCCTACAAGCTGGTAAAATCAATGATTAGAAAAGTTGAAAGCCCTGTGTTCCTCAGACCAGCGTTTACAGATTTGTCTCAGGGTAATACAGATGTAGGTTTTAATCCCACTTCACACAGTGCCTGAGATTGCTTTCTCCACCCTCAGCCAGTTTTCCAGAGTGCAAAACATTTGGTTTTTCGGGGGGGTTTGTTGTTTTTCATTGTTGTTGTTTTTTTCGGTTGTGTGTTTGTTGTTTTGGTTTTGGGGTTTTGTTGTTGTTTAGGGTTTGTTTTGGGTTTTGTTTTTTGTTTTATTTTTGTTGTTTTTTCAGAAAAATCTCTCTGTTTTATCTTTTTCTTTAAGAGAGTATCAGGATTCCAGCAGTTGGTTTTGGTACCTCTGTGCCACATGATCCATTGTTTGCATATGAACTCAGGTGACTAGGAACCCAGTAGTAAAAGAAAATTGAGAAAAACATGATTCAGTGCAAGTAAAGAATGTATTTGGGGACATACCATATGAAAAATTGCCCTTACTCACTTCCTCTTTCTGATTTTGTTGTATTCTATGGCAAAAGACAAACAGTTACACCTAGTTTGGAACTTGCATTAAAAAACACATAGAATCTGCAGTACTTCCTTTGTTTGTGCTTCTTAAGTGAATAATATGACTTCTCGTTAAAGATACTTTGCTTACAAGGTGTTTGCAATTATCTAGTTTTCAAAATTATGATGTTCTCAATAAAATTAAATACCCTGTAACAAAATATATTACAAAATACATGAAGAAGCATCCATTAGGTTATCTCTCAGTTGAATTCCTAAAATGACCAAAATGGTCAGCTTTGTCCAGACAAGCACATCTTACTTGCTGTAGCTGTACAAAATAATTAGAACTTCTATTCTCTAAAACTTAATGAAATTTTATCCAAAACAGCTTAGTACATTTGATACAAAGTAAGGAACTAATTGTATTTTACATTTGGGATTTTATTTTCCAGGGATGTGGGATCACTGCTGAATCCAGTGTCATTCTTGGCATTGGCAGCTGTTTAGATTTTATCCTATTTCATGTGTCTGAAATAAGTTTTCACGTGTCTTTAACTAGTGTTAATATAATGTTGTAGGAATTTACTTAAAGCTGTGTATTAGCAGTAAAGACAGCATTCCCTGTGACAAATAAGCAAGAAAAGGACATACAGTTTTATTAATACATCATAAAATCTAATGCCTGGTGATCAGATTTATGATGCACTGAGGAAATTCACTGGACATATCTTCTGTGTTGAGGTGTTGGCTGAGATCAAAACTAGGGGGTTTATATAACCAAAGAGATTTTAATTAAAGGAACACTTGGAATCTAAGATCCTTAGGAATACATTCCGAATATAAATCTAAGTATCTTTGTAAACTTTTCTAAGTGACAGGAAATGAGTAATAGTGAACTTCAGTACAATGACCAGTAATTTCCCATGCTGGCAGTCCTGAGCTGTGTCATCTTGGAGAAACGTGATCAGAATGTATCATTTTTTAAAAGCAGAATCAGGCAAAAAGTTATATTCATTAGTACCCAAGCAATCACATTTTCATGTAGTCCATTTTTCTAAAATATTTCATTATTTAAGTTTGTCACTTCCATGTTGTTTGACAGTTTTGTATGGTAAAGTTTGTGGGGTATGCTACAGCTTTAGAGTTATCCTAAAGACGAGAAGTAGCCAAGCCAATTAATGTGAGCATAGAAAAGCTTATATTGTCATGTCTTGATGGTAAGACACCTGGTAGTATTGTTTGCTTGATCTGCCAGTAGATGCCTTTTAGGAATAGCAGAATAGTGATATAGGTCAGTCAGTTATTGAGCTTTTAAGTATAGGACCTACTACAGTATCTTCTTGTGGCATTCATGCTTCTGTGTATGTGGCCAGCATTGGCATCCCAAGTGATGTTACAGCAGGTCAAGATATTTTAAGCAGTGTTTCCTAAGCATAAAGGCTAGTGAAAAAGAAAGTGATTCTGCTAACTGACAAACTTTCATTAGAAGCAATACTTCCTGAAAGCTCTCTTTGTTACGGTAAGAGAAATCTGTGATTTTAACTTGTTCAGTGAATTATGTATTCACCAAAAATGAAAGACATACAATGTCAGAAAAACTGTTCTTTTTAAAAGAATCATGGACAGTATCTAGTTATTTGGTCATCTTGATATATTGAGAATTTATGTTCTTCTTGATCTTTTCAAAATGTATTTTTTCAAAATCTCAGTATTGGTATTCTTCTCTATAATGATAAGCAGTATTCAGTCACTCATATATCTTTTCACTATTTGTTCCAATATGTCACTAAATAGATATATGGGGTATGTAGTTTCTTTTCATACTCTCAGTTTCTTTCTAATGGCTATAACTTGAGTGAAAAAAGAAAGTTACTATTACCGAGCAAAGCCTTTTCCGCTTAACAGGCCATATAGTTAACCATGTTTATATTCCAGAAACTTTGTGTAAATTGTTGTGAGCATATACTTTGCTTATGTACAAAATAATCTTGGCATTTTAAACGGCTTTTCCACAACTGTGTGTAGGCCGTTAATACACTGCACCATGTAAGTGCATATGGTGTTATTTTCTAAAGTGAAAGAATGCATACTATTGAGAACTGGTTGGTGCCAGATCACAAGACTGAGGCATGAGCTATTATAATCAGTTACAAAATTAGAGCAGATTTTTTTTTTTGAGACCACGAGGAGGGAAAAACTGAACGTGTTTTTTCATTTAATAAGAGACCATTATTACTCACTGTTCACAACAGATTGCTGGTGAACCCAAGTCACCAAAGCAGCCTTTAGCACAGTAGTATAGAAATTGAACTTGTGCCTCTAAAAAGGTGTTTTGTTTCACTATAAATTGTTAAAATGTAACTGTATGATGCTGTCCTCCAACTTTTTCTACACTGTTATGCAGTTTATTGTGCCTCTCCATTACGCTAATAGAAACATTTCAAGCCAAATTGTATCACTGGATTTTTTTTTAATATTAAAATAGCTGTTTCAAGTTAATTTTTATTTCAAGATGGAATTTTCTTCTGACAGTTTTGCAAGTTTCCAACTAATTCATGTAATCAAACTTCCCACATTGTTTTACCTCATTATAATGCCCTGTGAAGGTACCTGTTGCCAGAAATCAAATAAAACAAATAATCATGACAGCAATAATAACAATTAATGTAAAAGCAACCTGAATTATTCTGAGTATGTCTAATCTATTAGTTAGATTATTGAACAAATAATGGAAATTATAACTAGACGTGGACAGAGCGTGCACTTTGATTTCAGAGTGTAAAACTACATTTAACTGTAAAAAAAACTTTAAAATATGTTCTCCGGAGATTTTGAAAGGATCATCTTGATTTTTTTGTTGTTGTTGTTGTGTGACTCTTACTTTGTAAACTAATTACTTTTTGCTATCTATATTAAAAAAACCCAGAATTTCACATTCTGTGATTCACATTCACAGTGATGAAAAGCTGTTTCGGCTATGAACATGCAATTGCAGGTTTCTTCTGTGATATATAGTTCTTAGATAAGATGCTGGACTGAATGTGAACTGGCTTTGTCTTCCACAAAGGCCTGTCAGTTGGTTTGGCTTAAATACGTACTAGCTTCTGAGAAAGAAATGGTATGTTAGGAATAAATCTTTGATATAGAAACATGGTCTTTTAATAAAAGTATAATGTACACCAGAGAAAGTCCTTATGAGTGACATTAATGCTCCAATATTAATTTCCATTTTGAAAAGCACTTTTTTGCATGTGTGGTTGTTAATTGCCAGTCACACCATCCATTGTAACTGCTTCTGAGCCTCATATTTATTTCTGTTGCAGTAGACACTGAAGCCACAGTATTTGTAGATCAGCTGAGTATGTAGCAGTGTGATTAATGACACTTATCTAAAATATTCCACAGTGACCACAAAAACAATTTCAATTAAGTTTTGTTGAAATTCCCTTTCTGCCATTCTAAAGGTTGTTAATAGATAAAAGTTAATTGAGGTTAAGATAATATTTAATTAATTCACTGTGACACTAATATAGTGTCATATCTATTCAAAGAGATACAAGATTCATTGAAGTGGTCGTATTTGGACTACAAATTAGAAGTTCAGGGAGTATAAGTTTAAATTTGCAGGATAATATACATGCTTATTTTCTGACTTAATAGCTGAGTGAAGAGACCCCTTTCTATCTCTGGTAGCTGTGTAGAAGAGCATGTATAGATCTCACATGGGCAGGCGTACCTCTGTGTTGTGGGAATTGTGTGAGTGTATGTATGTGTGTGTAAATAGAGAGATAAAAAGATTTCTTTTCATATTTGGTTCTCTGCAATGAAATTATTTATTAGACATTGATAAGGAATCTCATACTTCTGTCAAGTGAAGAACTGAAAAATACTTTTGTCTAGGAAGCTGTAGACTAAGAATTCATAAATCAAAACTGTAGAGACAAAATCTAGCTCTGAGTACATATTTTAATGAGTTTTAAAACTAAAATTCTAACCAGAACTTTTTAAGTGGTCAATACTAATACGTATTTGTAACAATATAAAAAGGTACAAAACCCATGCTTTTTTGTCAACCTGAATAAAATACACAGTTTTACTTACCACCTTTCAATTCATGACTGGAGAGTCATGTTGGTCATCCATCTGATATATCAGTATGTCGTGTCCTGCCTCATGGTTATTATAAAAATGTAATGGGGCATCTTAAGTTCTCTCCTTCGGATGTGAAACTTGTTGCAGTCCTCTTCATCTGCAAGGAGTATACAAGAATCCCATTTCCCTGGATAAAGAAACAGAATCAAATAAATTATTGGTTTTGCTCACAGCTGTAAAATCCTTGGAAAGGCAATATTTCACAACCCTCTCTTTTGGACATTCCTATGTACCTTTTCCTAGTATTTTATATGCGTCCATGGATTTTTTTTTTCCTCCTGCTACTTTGTGGTGTTTTCCTCTGCCTCTCTTAAATGTACAGTTTGTGGTTCTGCCAGTCAATCTATGAGTCTCTGGAGGATCTCTGTGCAGAATACTTTGGGCGATAGTCTTTGGTATTTTGACTATTTAAAAATAAAGGGGAATTTAACAGCTTCTTCGTTTAGACCAAACAGCATAGCAGCTGTTAGGCCCAATAACATCAGCTTAAAAGAAAAAATTCCTTATCGTTGATTTGTTAATTATTTATTGTGTTGGGTACAAAAGTTTTGCCTCAGCAGACAATTTCACCTACAATCTGTATCTGCACAACAAAGAATTTAAGAATGTATATAATTAAAGTGTGAACATGCACTAAAAATCAAGTCTCTGTTATCTTCTTCATTGACCTGCTGTCTTTGCACTGTGTGGTTTTTGGTATACGTTTGCAGTCAGGTACAGTCTGTCATACAATCTGCTCTAAATTGGATAGACGGTCTTTATCCAAAATTTCTTAATTTGTCGCTCTTTCCAACCATGTAAAAATCTGTAGGTGGAAATCCCACAATATTTGCTCTAATTTCTCTAATATATATTCAATCTTATTTTAACAGAGTAAGAAACAAGAAGTTCCTAAAGATGAACAGGGACCAACAACAAAGAGTTTGGATTTTTGGGCACAGCTTATTACTCTGATGGTCACCATCATAGATGAAGATAAAACAGCATATACTCCTGTCCTGAACCAGTAAGTAATGTGAAACCGTTACCCCTCATGCTATCTCTGATAAGAAGTCCCTTCCCATCTTTGCTATAGGCCTCCTTTAATTAGAAGCTATCTTCCTTTTTACAATGCTATTTTTAGGGTCCTCCAAGCAGTTTTAACAGTGGCCACAAATGTCAAGCCTAGGCTCTTTTCCTTCTTTATTACCTATAGATGTATAGATATTGGAATTAGAAAATTAAGAGGATGATGAAAATACTAAATGTACAGAATATACCTAGAAGCAAAACCATCTGAACAGATAAATACTGAAGAATAACAGGCATAATAAAATCTCAGTCATGTTCTGCTCTACAGTTTGCGTTACCATTTATTGTACACATGCCTAACATAAGCATTTTTCATAATGCTGACAATTTAGCCTATTGATTTAGTAAGACAGTGAAATATGTCTGAATACTAAGTACCTCACCCTGATAAAGTGCAAGCTGGGAGTGAGAGACTACTAAGCTTTTTGGGAGTCTCATACTCGGAGATAAGTATCAAACGTTACTTGATCACCTGGAATTTTCTGTTCTTGCTTATTTCACATTTTCTCTGAATATTCATGTCATATTATGTGTATACATATATTTATATGTATGTATGTATATTAAAGCAAACTAGAAACCCTGTCCTGGTTGGTAAGAAGGCTCAGAAGGAAGATTCAAAAGCATAAGTTCTCTTGCTGTCTGACATTAACCTCTCTTAAGCAAGTCACTTTGACTTTCTGTTCTTCCCCATTCTCTTTTTCATCTTTTTAAACTGAGTTTTGAAGGTCCTCCTCAGTGATTTTCTCTTACTTACATATTTTAGAGTTCCTGCATAGTAATTTCTTAAATGTACCAGAAGACTCTAAGTGCTACTGTGATGCAAATAATACATTATATATTATTACTAGATGAGTAATCTTAGAAATAAGAGTAATCAAATAAAAGTAAATGTGATTACTCATGCATAACGCTATCTCTGAGGAAAATTGTGGCCAGAGTGGGGCATACCATAGCCATGCCAATTAGATTTCCCCACAGAAAAAAGGGCTTGCACTTGTGTATAGTACACATATACATAAAGTCTTCATCAGTGTTCTGATGAAGTTGTGCATGTGCCCTTATATTCTTAGTCAAATGCAGAGATGGTATTGTTAAATGGGACAGACAGTTTAAAATACGTCGTAAAAGTTAAGGAGATTAAAAGCAGAAATGTTAGTATAAGTTGTGACGTAGACATGACACGATTTTTAGCCCTTCCCTTAGATAAGATACAAACCATCCAGAAAGTACCAGAGACTGGAAGCATACTGTGAAAATTGCCAGTATTGTCCAGTAACTCCTGGCTGATGGTAAGCCACTAGAAGCATTCTTGATTCCTTCCTAAAACAGTAACGTCTGGAAAAAAGTCCTGCAGGTATTAACCAGCTTGTCACTGTATAGCAGATTGCTTCATAACAATCACATCAACAAAAATGAACATAATATTAATTGAAAAAATACAGATGCTTCCCACATTTTTCAGAGAAAACAGTCCTGTTGATGGAGTTAAATAGAACGTTCCTTTCAAAACTTGTCATTTAAAAGTTGGTTTCTCTACGTGCTGTGGCAGGACCAATTTGTATTGGCCATAGAGATGCTGATGTACATCTAACAGTAGATTTCAAGCACAGTCTAAGTCAGCCTGCCCTCATCACGCCCGTGTTGGAATCAGTAACATGGCTTCTCTAAATGAGATCTGTAAAGTCATTATCTCTGTGATGCAGTGGAGAAGGTGCAGATCACGTTGCCTAATGAGATTTACTATCACAGAATTGCACCTTAAGTCCTAACAGTAATGTAGCTGAAAGAGCAAGATATCTTGCATTATCAGCAGCACAGAGGTCAATGGAATTTGTTCCATACCCATCAACGCAAGGTCTGGGATGGGGTATAAGAAATATCTAAAACATTGTCTGCTTGAAAAGTGTCACCTCTGTTACAACTAGTGAAGCTTGAACCAGCTTCACTGATAGATACCATGGGTTTTAACTGAATTAAGAACCCAACTTCTGACATATTTGAGAGAAGTGTGGAAGGAAGCTTCTGTTTCTGATGTGCTACATTTAATGAAGTACATAGAATTTGTCTTTGCTTATTTGAAGTTCTAAAAGGCTTTAACTTATTTTCTTGAGTTCTACTTCAATATGCCAACACTTGTGTAAGAACTCTGTTAAATGGAAATGAAGTGGATAACTGAGACTTTTGTGGATAATTTGACATGTTTTAAAATGCCTATTTCAACAGATTTCTCTTGGGTTTATATTTAAAACACATAAGTGATTATTGAATAAAAAATTAAGATTTTTTGGATCATTGGATTCAATGGATTGGATCAAGTCATTTGGATTTCCATGTTTTTTAATGTGTGGAAATCTCAAAGATTCTTTTTTATATAATTTGAGAAGTGTTTTTAGTTGCCTCTTTTTGAGCTTTGATAAAGGAGCTCTCATAAGCCATGACATTTGTTACTAAAACAAATTTCATGCCAAGGAGAAATGTTAATCAAAACACTTTACTATGAAAAGTTCAGCTGCCAATTTAGCAATTTAAGGACCAAATCCTTCTTTCCTCATGAATAAACCTGCTAGCACATTGACTTGTATTTTGCACAATAACATATTGGGCTGCATTAGGAAGACTACAGCCCACAGGTTGAAGGAAGTGGCTGCTGTGTAACCAGAGAACTACAGTGGGGGGCAACCAAAAAGATTAGAGGGGATGGGACA
>JAVSBS010012251.1:49327-77789 GCA_033124195.1 Coracias cyanogaster
AGGGAGCTATTGGTACAGCCTGAGGAAAACACAGCTAAGGACAGTGCCCATTGTGCTCTTCAACTTCCTAATGATACGTTATAAAGAACAGACAGAGCCAAACCACTTCCAGAAGTGCACAAGCACAATTTTCAGGCAGTGAAACTCCTATTAGCTACACAGGAGCAAATCCACATTCCACAGCAAGAGGGGTCAAACACCAAAATATGTTACCCAGAGAGGTTGTGTCATTTTAATGAATGGAGGTAATCAGAATTCAGCAGTACAGGCTCTGAGCAACCTGACTTTGAGCTAGATGACCTTCAGATGTCCGTTCCAGCTTAAATTGTTCAAAAATTCTATAAAAATAGATGCATTAGTTCAAAACGGCATCCAGTTTTCTGTTCATGAGGTCAAAACTGGATGCCTAGAGAAAGAGTATTATCACAGACATCATTGCTATCCTGGCCAGCTAATGGTTGAAATAGCAGCCATAATATCATAGCCTTTCTAGTTAAGGACAAAATTTTACTCCATCGCTGTTCTAAGATACAGGTCTTAGCTTTAATTCCTTTTCACTGACGTTCAGCGAGAACCTTCTGAATGCCTGATGGATCCTGTCAATCCTGTACACTTTGTACAACGTTCATTAAAGGAACAGCTAACTGAAATTATGCATAAAGATTGCTTAAATAAACGTAAATATATACCAAGGGGGGAAATCTAGTCCCAGGATTTTAATTTTAGCAACTTCAGAAATCAGCTGAAAAAATGAAAATTAATTAGAACTTACATTTCATTTAAGAAAAAGTAATTAATGCAGAAATTCTATATCAGTTACACTCCGATAACCTCTGTCCAATCTTCTGTAAATTAATAGTACTTGAAAAATTTAAAATCAGCTTTAAGGTCTTCATGCAATTCAATTTTCATCCATTATACTTAGTATGTAGATGGAAGGAATTTTAACAATGGTATATAACATATATTTCTGAAACGTGTTTATAAGTTGTACATTTTTGAATAAGCCACTTCTGGCTCATTAGTTTTGTGGTACAAGATGTTATACTGTCTCAAATTGCTGTGCATCAGTGAACAGGATAAAGAATGCAGAGCAGAGTAATAGAAAAAAAAAGTTTATTTTCCTGTGTCAGCACAATTCATGACATGATAAAACAAAGCCATGAATCAGATGTGAAAGTTATTTCTAAAATGTGAAAACAATGTTTGTCACAGTCTCTGTTGTGCATAGCTGTCTGAACTGGGTAAAACTGCAGTAGCTAATGTGCAAGCTTGTGAAAGCAGTGTTGAAAACTACAAGTGTATGTGGTTCTGGGATTCCACTGAGTACCAGCTCTGATACGAGCGTTATTCATAAATGCCAAAATTGGAAAAGCAATGTTGGTACTGTGTGGAGAAGGAGCTGGGATCATGCTGAAGCCAGAGTTCTGTAGTTACAATGTGATAAGAAAGTAGTTTTACTTTCTGAATCAGGGTTAAATTATCTGGAAGTCAAACAAACTGGAGAAAACTTCCATGAAATAAAGTCTAGCTGAACCCTGGCAAGCTATGTGATGTCATTTCCAAGCATGTTAATGCTTAGGCAAGTGTATTTTGTGGCTCATATAACAATACAATGAGATCTACAGTTATATTAGGTACTAGTTCATTACTATGTTAAATCCATTTCACTGCCTGAAAATATTTATTAGGTCTACATTACATTACTAACCTACTTTGGACAAATTAAAAATCTATTATAGGAGCGTCTGCTGAATACACCCTGCAGGTATCATAGTTGCCATGAAGCAGATAAATTACATGTGAAAATTAAAAGTTTTATGCTAAAACACGGTGGACTGTCTGTTGTATGACAATTTTGTCATCTAATCTCCTGCTAAGAGGTCACTGTGTTGGATAAAATGAAACCGGAAGTATGGACATGGCAGTCAGTCCTGCAGGGCTGTATATAAAAATGTATCCCTGTAATGATAAAATTGCAAATATCTATACCCAAGTCCTTGGATGGAAGGATTTAATTGGTATGTCTAGTTGATGATTATGCAATGAGTTTGTATTTCTTAGGGACACAGGAGTTGACATCTCTGAACATGAACTTCAGGTACAGAACTGAAGTCAGGTAGTATGAATCGAGGATACTGTGTGGAACTACAGTAATTTAAGCAATATAATGAAAACATAACTGCAGTTTGCCTGATTTATCTAAAGCTGAGGAGTTATCTGCAACATAGATGGATGTTCCTTGATTTTAAATGCCATGTGAGGGAATGTGTTCAACATTCAACTAATTACTTAGGCCCCTGGCACTGGACTAAGGGAAATTTTTATTTTAAGATTCATTTAATTGTACAAAACACAAAATACAGTAAGTTCATTCTAGGGGAATTATTTTGTAGAAATATTTACCTTTTTGCTGTGCAGCTGCAAGCATAATTTCTAGCAGCAGGTCAACTGATGTAATGTGATTTATTGCAGGTTCCCTCAAGAGCTGAACATGGGAAAAATCAGTGCTGAAATCATGTGGACTTTGTTTGCCCAGGACATGAAATACGCTCTGGAAGGTAATTAGAACAAACTATTAATTACACTAGAAACTTCACCAAGACTGATTTCCACAGCAAATGAGACCTGGCATCAGATTTCTGTGGGCGGTAAGAGCTTTCTGACACACTTGTTTAACATGTTTCATAGGTTAGTGAAAAAGAAGCTTAAAGGAAGAATATCATTGCACTGCAACTATATGAAGTTATTTGTGGAAAAAGGAGACAAAAGGACTGTAACTTGAACTGCTACTTCTTATTACCTAAATCTAACAAAACATCAATGTCCAAAGAACAACAAATATGCTTGCTAAAGAGCATTGTAGACATTCCATATTCTCTTAGTAGCAGGGAAATTGCTAATTTAAAAGCAAGAAACAGATTCAGAATGAAGTTGTGGAGAGAACACACGCAGATAATTAAGCCTTTTTGTGTTCAAAAGGCAGACTGTAGTCATTCTAGTTCCAAAGGAGTCAAATGCAGTTTCCTTTTATTTTTTAAGATAATACTGTGGTTAACCATAGACAAAATAGACTTCTTTTTCTCTTTAGCAGGTAATCTTCAATTAATGGTGTCAAACCTACTCATTAAAATATGGTTATTGCAGAAAACCAAGTGAAAATACCTGATGAAACTATAAAAAAAATACTGAAGAGAAGGAATGAAGGAAATAGTCTTCATTAGTGATAGAAGTATTACCAGCCCGTACACATGTATTCAGATGATTTTTAGATCATTATTAAAAGCTTGACTCTTGAAAATAAGTTCACCACACTCTCCCGAACTAGTATGTATTTTTGCAGAACAAAAAAATGTAGCATTAGCTGAACTTCTTTGATTTTCTTTACTTATTAAACAGATTTTAGGTTTAAATGTGAGAGAAATGCAAGAAGATTTTAGTTTCCATCAGACATCAAGAATATAGCTAAGATGAATTGGAAACTGAATGCATCAAATCTGAATTTGATCAGAAAACTTGTTTTTTGCATTGTAAGGTATATAGTAAAGTGCATTCCATTGGTCTTATATGTGTACAGTCTTTACAGAGTTTTTCTCCAGAAAGAAAAAAAAAAAAAGGTTTAAAAAAAGTAAAAAAAGAAATCAGAAACCAATCAAAAAGCAGTGAGTGCAGTTTATAATCTAATGGTCAACCCCAGCATGAAAAGAATTATAATATAGAGCACTGGTTTTTAAAAACAAAATGTTTTTTTCTCATCTTTTTATTTAAAAAATTGTTATTCAGAGAAAAGAAGGATTTATAGTGCTAGCCAATTTTGTTTTACTTCCACAGTAGCAGAAATAGTTAATTGTGATTTTTAGGTAAGCAAAATTCACATTGTCTTCAGTCAGGCCTGCTACTAACTACAGAGCAAGTCTGTCAGTTGCAAAAGTAAGTATGAGGTTGGATTTTAACAACAATGCAATTCAAAAGGCATAAAGGATTTTTAAAAAGGAATATTTGAAGATTATTTTCTATATTATTTGCTGTAGAATGTCTAATGCAATAATATCAGTGTGGTGGTACTTTGATACTGTAGATTTTTATGCTGATAAAGAAAAGGAGGGTCACTAGAATGGCTATTAATGGAAGAATTCTTTTGTTCATCTGTTATGTTACTTTATTTTGTTAATTTTATTATTTCAATGTGGAATTTGCACATTGAGCACTGCAGAAGAAAAAGACAGGAAGAAAGAAAGGAAGGAATTACAGGGGCAGTTATTCTAATTTGTAAAATGACAACAGAAGACATAAGAAATCAAATCTAAGATATTCAAACTAATATTTGAAGTTGATGTTCTATAGACGTGTCTGAATGAATCAAAAACACAAGTTTGAGAAAGCTAATGTCAGGCAGGAGAACGTCCTTTGAGAGGGATCAATGAAGTCAAAAGCTACCAAGAGGTGGGAAGCATGAAGACCAAATAAAAGCCACTCTTTGGGGGTAGAACATATTCCTAGTTACATTAGTGAAACAGCCTTCTCTGGAGAGGCTGTAAATCAGGAAAGGGTATTAGAAGATGACCGTTCAGCAACTCAGTGTTGTGATTGCACTTACAGGAAAGTTAATATAATAGATATTTAATAAATATTATATAGATAAATCAATAAGAATTTCCAACAGCCATTATAACGTCATGCTTTCATAACTTTGAATGTGTATTTTTACTCTTCACACTGACATCCCTGAGCACTCCAGTGTTTGTAGTGTTTCAGTTATAGAAACATAAACCTTTTATACTGCAACAAGAAAATTCACTGAAGATAATTCACTCTATTTGCTAAGTAGAACATACTGAGCATTTTGCAGGCAGCTTCAGATCAAGCCATGGTTTGTTTCTTGGTTCTAAAGAACAGAACAGGAATCTTTTGAGAGAAAGATAATTATACAATATATGAAGTGTGGACAGTTGGGCTGGATCAAGATTTTAACAAAAATTATAATAATAATATCCTAATTCTGCAGAAAGAGATATAGAGGTCTCATTAGGAGGCACTTGACTTTCTATGCCTATTCCAAAGAAGTCCCTATGTATGGTCTCATCCCTGTGTTGCTGTGGATACTGTCTTTCTGAGGAGAGTAAATGCCATTTTCACCATTAGCAATTCTAAGTCACTCCCAGAATCAGCAGTGAAACAGTTCCTGTGTATAAGTGATAATTAAGGGAAATAGAAATTATCTATAAATTATTATAAGTATACACAATTTCACCTTCTGTGGTTTCATTCCTAAACAGGAACCTCAATACATCCAGTCACAAAATACACATCAGCATGCTGTCTATCTCTCCAGCTTTGCTGGTTTTTAAATCGTTAATTCTTTCCATGGATATTTTACAAACTGAGTTTGATTCTTCAGTTGTTAATGGTAATAATTTTTTTTCACTTTGAATTCTACAAGATTAGGAGCAAGTCCTTAAATATGGTCACACTCGATCCTTGTGGTTTTAATGCATTATTAAAATGCATTGTGTTCCGCTATGCCAGACTTGCCTTCCAACTTATTAACACAGGCTACCATCTGTTCCTATGTGGAGTCCAGGGCTGTGATTGCCATCTTTGCCTGACTCAATTTAGTATTAATCTCCTGAAGCAGTATCCTTTGTGTTATAAAGTTGATTCCTTTCCACATCCAGTCAAGAAGCAATGAAGGAGACCAACGTGGACTGCAAAAGGGTTGCTGATGTGATAAAAACCATTAAATTAGCTCATCTAAGATCCCATTTCTGGTTTTTCCCACCTTACATATTCCTGAATACATCCAGCTATTTGCATCAGCTTAAATTTAGGAAATTAGTGTGCCGTAACTCCATTCTCTAACAGCAGACCACTACTGGAACATCCAGTTTACATTCCTTTTTCCTGAGAGCAGTTCAGAATGGCTGTCCAGGCTATGTCCTCTCACTGTACAGCTGAATGTCTCCTGTATCTACTCAGGGGACGTGTGGAGCTGCAGCTGCTGCTGGGGAGAACTGCTGCTCTTCAGCAGTGCTGCCTACCTACTTCCTTTGCAATAGGAGGCTGTAGGCCCTGTGGGCACCAGTCATTAGAGCTCTCTGCCTTGTCTTCTCCCTTGATCCTTGTCCAGAAAAGTCTAGCTACAAGGATGCTGTTGTAATGTGGAGAAGACAGAAGGAGCAGCTGCTTCCATAGCAGTGGACTTTTGCTAAAGAGCCTGCGTGTCTCTATGAATACCAGTGCAGCATGTTTGCAAGCGATTGGGTAAATGTTGGGGGAAACAGCTCACTTTGGGGTGAGGGAGAGCCTCCACAGCTGCCAAGATCAGCGTTACATTGTGCCAAGCTGACATCCCTTGCGAGTAAAACTGTGGAAATCTGGTGTTGATTTCATCATTTCATTCTAGATTTTCTTCCATTTTAAATCAGTGTTTAGCCTTTTCATAGCATTAAAGGTTTTATGTAAACTTTAACAAATTAAGTCCACCCAAGTTCTAATTTTTTTCTGATCTAAGGAGTTTGGGATTGTTTTCATGAATAGATTTTGCATGGAGAAGGTATCACATGTTTCTCTTTGAGAACTGACTTCAGTAGATTTGGCCTTTGTTTTATTCTTCTTTGCAGATTATTAATGAAGCAACAGTGGTTTACATGCAATCTTACACATTGCTATTTGGCATTTAGTTTACACAAGCATATCTGAGGTTATAGGATGTTCATATATTTGTACTGTCTGGTCCTCAAATTAGTCTGTATTTATGGTACAAACAAATGAGAACTGAGAGAGAATTTCATGAGCAGTGCAAGTGATTTTTTACTGACTTCATACGGTAACAAATCTTTTCCTTTCCAAATATGAAGATGCAAAGGTTAAAAGATGATGAGAGTAATAAGCTGAAATTAGACGTGCAATTACAAAAGTACATTTTTTATTTTTTTCTTGGAAATGTCTTCTTCAGGTCTTTCATATCTTTTATTTTTGCATAGGTCAGACAGAGAACTTTCTAATTGCTGTTATTATGATAATCTAATTTTGGTAGTGGCTAGAAGTTAAGACCAGGATCAGGCCAGAAATGAATTAGCTGCTGTGTAGATACAGCAATAGATAGTTTCAATACTGCAGAGCTAAGATTCTGAAGCATCAGGACTTATAAAAATAGAAGAACAAAGAAGTCGTCAGACCATTTTATGCTGTTAATGTAGTTTAGCTTTTTAAGTTTGCTGTTGTCTTCAATGCATAAGAAGATATCATCATCTCCTCTGACAGATTCCTCTTTCATGACAGAAACTGATGAAGTGATTTGAAAAAGAGGCAGGCCCATGAGTTGATGCTGAGCATAGACACAGCATTAAAAAAAAAAAAAAAAGCTAATGCTGCCCAAAGAAAGGTCATGCCATTTAGTAACAGCTTTCAAGTCTATATTCACTCAAACTTTACAATTAGCAAAGTTCCTCTTAAGACAGAATATAGCCTTGGCTTAGCAGGAGACTGCAGAGTAGATCTGGAGAGGTGGGGCTGAAGTTATGGAAGGGAGAACAGGGCAGCATTCACCAGAATGCAGGGTTTCATGGTGTCAAAAATATGAAACCTTTTTATTTTGGTGAATCTCATTCTGCATTCACACCCTTCAGCAAATGTACTCTACTCTCATTTTTCCAGAGACTTGTGGAATTAAGAGTCATATGTGGTCTCATGGGGGATTCAGAGAGACTGTAAAGGCAAAAAACAAGGAGATTATGGTTTAGGTAAATAATAAACTTAATAAGATTGAATGTGACATGATTGGAAGAAGAGGGGATTTAGGAATGTTCTTTGGTCAGCATAGCAATGATGTTAATAACAGCAGCTACACACTGTATGTACTGGAGGACTGAGCTTTGCAGCTATGAGAATCCAGCTGAGCACCTCTCACATGCCACAGAGATCCCTGGGCTTGCCTGAAAAGCACTGTCGCTATACCAAATGGCATTATTTTCTTTATTAGACCCAATAATTGAGACATAAAGTGGACAGAACTGTTCCTAGGAGCTAACTTGATATTTCTTCATGGCATCATATTGTGCTATATCAAGATGTAACCTTAGTTGGAACTACCTCAGAGATCTCTAATATGGTACAAACTTGCATTTGGAGGCATGCCCACTGTATCATTTGGACATTCCCTAAGCCATTTTCTTTGATTTTACACACCCAACCATAATCAGACCAGTAAGTACTACTGAGTGTTTATACTGCCGTACAAATCTATGGTAATCTTAGTAAGTTAAAGCGTCTTTATATCTGATCCTAGGTGTATTCATGGTGCCAGATGTTACTAGAAAAAATGTAGTGCATCAGTGAATGCCTGACTTGATTATTTAGGCTTAAAGTTGTCACTCAATACTAACAGTGTATATTTCCCTGTATATTTAATAATAAAATCTCAGGCCTTATTTAATCTTATTTTAACCACTGGATATTAATCTTGTTCTGAAACATTGTTATTGGTTCTTACCCAGACAGTCACTGATTGTAAAAACTTTTTTCTGTACATTGGCTAATTGTGAAGAAGACAATTTTGCTAGTCACCATATGCCAGCTCTACCATGACAGATAGATTATTAGACTGTAAATGATGCTTTAAATGAACCCTGCATTCATTAATAATTATAAGTTATTTACAGCTCCCATGGCCCTGTCCTTTCCACAAACCAATGAGTTGTGTGTGCAAGGAAGAAGTGCTCTGTTCAGCTGAAGGGGCTGTATATCATGTATAGGGGCAGGAAGAGAGCTCTGCCTTAAACCAAGGGGCAGTCAAGATTCCTCTGTAGTTTACTAGGTATCCCAGCCCAGAAGAATAATTTACCGCTTCCAGTCCTTGATTACTGTTCTTCACCAGTAGGATGATAGAACTTCATTGCAAAAACTGGAGTTATGTCTTTTTTCTAAAATAATTCAAGTGTCTTTTTTTTTTCTCCTATAGATATACAGGTAAATTTCCCCTTATAGGTAAGTGCATTAGTTCTGAACTAAACATTTGTTACTAGTTCCAACTCCCAGGAGAACAGGATAAATCCTTTAAAACTGCTTGTTTCTACATTACATTTAATAAGCCTTAAGTGCAATTTGCTGGGTAACAATTAGAGACCACCACTGTGGTTTTGCCTCTGCTTCTGCTTTACAGGCCTCCCAGATACAAGCCAGGTAATTGTTCAAGTGCAGCCTCACATTTATCTTGCCCGATTCTTTGTTTTGTACTTCATTCTACTAATTGCTTATCAAATGCTACCATGCCTAGTTGGTAGTGTGCTCACTTAGCACTCCTGTGATGAGCCAAAAAGCAGAGATTCAAGTCTAAATATTTACTTTATGGAAAAATACAATTCTAAAGAATGAAACAATAAGGAAATAAAAGTAACACATCATAAAAATTACATTGCAGATGCAAAGCTGTGTATTCAGCAGCTAAGACCCAATACAATTAAGTCTGCCTTTATTACCTTCATCCTCTTTTTCCTCCCAGATCCAAGCATTCTAATATAGCATTTAATTATGTGATAACATTTGGCAAGAAGCAGTGGTTTTGAAGAAGCATGTGTATTCTCTCTTGATTTTGCAATTTTTATAGATATTAGAGGTTTATGAAAGCCTTAACAATGTAAATTGAATTCCTATACCAGAATTACTTTTCCTCTTTTATTACTTTCTGGTTATGTGTTTACTTTGAATAAATGTTGAAACTTCAGTAAAAAGTATTTGAAACTTCCACCATACTCTTCAGATCAAGGGTTTTTCATAATCATCTTAGATCTTATATCAGGTAGGATGGACCATTTTTTCTTCTCCGTTCATAGCTTGCATGTCCTTTAGGCTTTCCATGGTCAATTCATGTACAAAGCAAGAGTTCTACTAACAGTAAAGCACAGTTCACGTTAGTTCAGGCCTTGGAAGCAAATACTTATTTCCTTCTGTAATCAATAGTAGCTCTGTATATCCAAAGACTGGATTCAGTATCTGAGTGTTTGTTCTTTGAATATTATTGATCTGTTTAGCTTTCATGATATATAAATTCACTCTGATGTGATATTGAAGGGTAAAATTATACTGAGGTTTATCTTATTTAATTATTTGCTGTATTAGTGATTTTTGTTGCCTTTAGTTGCAAACAGGACAAAGCAAGTTTATGCTTAATTAAGCTGCATATCTTGCATCTTGAGTTGCTCTGTTGGTGATACAGCCATCCACTTCTGGGACATTTCTGGAAGTATTTAGATGTGGAGTAGTAATTAATTGAATTAAATTTTCAAGAAAGAGTAAAAAAAAAAAAGTAAGTAATGTTACAAAGATATCAAAGTTAATTTGTCTAAAGTAACTTGACATATTTAGGCAATATAACACAGTAGGTAAAAAATGACACATGCAATGATTTATAGTAGAAAATTGCATTGTTTGTAGCAGATTCACACATTCCTCATTATATTACTCATTGCATCTCTTGGATAGTATGTAACATTGGTATGTGATGCTCTTGAAGTTCCCATAAGAAGTTTACCTCTCCCAGAAGGCACTCTATAGCTCTGCCTTTTCAGGTGCTAATCAGGTGGCCCTGAACTCACTTGTACCTGCCATGAAATGGGAAGCAAAGCAGAGCACTCCAAGCAAATGGCCTTTTGCTTTGAGAGCTCCTTCTTGAATATAAAGGGCAATGTCATATCAGCTTTTAAAGGGCGCCACATTAAGTCAAGGATTGATTAGCCTGGTTCCACTGCATGCAAGAACACAAAAGACAGTAAATCCATTTTTTCTCCCAGTTCAGAATGAGACACTCTGCCTTCCTTCCCCAGTCTCTGTTCCGTGAGGAAATATGACTCTGTGGTTAAGAAATCTTTAAGCAAGATCCACACTGCCTTTCATAATTTATGTATGTTCCCGTAGTAAATTCTCTTGGTCTCCCTATAGCTCAGTATCCCCTTTGTAAAAGGTAATAGCATAGCTCAGCCACCTCAGAGAGATGTTCGAGGTG
Organism: Coracias cyanogaster; assembly: GCA_033124195.1. NCBI lineage: Eukaryota > Metazoa > Chordata > Aves > Coraciiformes > Coraciidae > Coracias > Coracias cyanogaster. The sequence continues at coordinate 60,327 of JAVSBS010012251.1, forward strand.
TAATCCATTGTGTCTGTGAAGTGTTCAAAGGTATTTTGATTAAAATTTCCAAGTAAATGAAGAGAAAACGTTGAATATATAGAAGTCCCTTATGAAAGACACAATATATTTTTAAAAGGAGACTTAGCAACTCAAATCAGTTGTAAGTGCAATCCAAAAAAGGAGGTAGTTACAGAAGTTTTTGGTTTATTATATTTATCTTGACACAAAGAGCCTTTTCAGAAAGGCCAGTAGTATTTCACATTATCAAAATCAATATAAATTATACATAATTATCAATTAGTTGTGCCCTCCTCTGTATTTCAGTTAATAACCAGTGACTTCCATTGCCTCTAGCAAAGTACAAGAACCCTGGGATGACATGTCTAATAGAATGTAACGTCTCCTTCTAAATGGGTTATGAACTTTTTTCAAGTTTAGGTTTTTCGTATTCTGCGGCCTGATCCAATATGTTACATATAATCAGAGTCTTCCAGTTCATTTTGGTGGTACATGCATTAAGACTAGAGCACAAGAGTAATACCTACATTAAAGGAGGCAATGGCATAGCAACCAACTCCTGTGCTGCAGAGAAATTGCAATGGGATCAAGTACCCAGACATTAACTTCTACTTTTATCCAAAACATAGGTGCACCATACTGGTGCAATGTTTCCACAGTGATTGAGAGGGATGAATACCAATTCATACTTCATCAGTACCATTCCTCATAGGACTTCCTGAAGAACTCTTCTTCCACTAGCTGTGCTCAGTTTGTGCCATGCAAATACTTCCCAAGCTTGGAAATAAGGTTTATAAAACAGCAGTTCTGAGTGAAATGGATAAAATACGCAGCTGGTAGTCTCTAGAATGCATGGTTAGTAATTATTGCAAATCACATGGATTGAATGGTTGAATATAGCATCTGAGTTTTGATGGGAAATTTTGCAGTTAATCCAAACACAATTCCCTTATGCTTAGTCTCCTTCATTTCCATTTTAATAAACTGTAGTGCAATAGCCTGTATGTAACAGTCAAACAAACTGTGATATAATTACACATGAATATTCTTTGTAGTAGTTATTAATCTCTCGAAGATTACCTTTAAGGCCTGGAGACTGGACTAACTTTTTTGTTAGATATTCATCTATATGTAGCCAATTCACATATTTTCTACAGACAAATTTCCTTCTTGCAGTTCTTGTTTATAAGGATTGGAAATACTATTTTTTTAGACAATTAGAATACTATTTTTTAGCAACTAATACATATTAAAAAATTACATGAATACTCAGAGTGATGTTATTACCTCAAGGTTAAAAAGGAAAAAGGATTCTGTAGTGAACAGATTTTGTTCCAGTGTGTCAAATGGCATTATATCTGTAGCATCATGTAGATGTTTCTGCTCAATAACTCATCATTATGACTTTGTTGACAAAATACTGTGAGACTACAAACATCAGACCAAAACATAGCAGTTGTATTGGAGTTTCTTTTTGTATGCTGCCTTAAGAAAATATTCTCAGCTTTCTTTAGCCATTACCGGAAAAATGAGCAAGGAATCAAACATGATTCCAAATATTGGTTTTTAGTCACAAGCCTATGAGGAAAGTACCTTGAATTATTGTCCTTCCTACAATGTTTCCTTATATATTTTTCTGTAGTGAACATTTGCCTGCAATTAGATTATTTGCTCAATACAGTGTCACCAGGTCTGTGACTCTTTCATCACACATCAAACACATTTAATATGTTAATGCATTGCACATAATAGTCTTAAACAACAAAAAAACCCCTCTCTTGGCTACACAAACAGTATCTGAACATAAGATTTCATGGGGTTTTTTTCTCAGTGTTGTTGCTTACTGGAAGTCTTCTTGAAGGTGTTACTGTAATTGTAATTTGTACAACTTGATACAGTTTGTGTTGCAGTTGCAATGTCTCTGGCTATGAAGCTGTGGAAAGTGTATGTGCATTACAGCATTACCCCCAAGGAGATATTTAAAAACCCCACCGTGGAATCAATACTGTAAGAATGGATACTGTTACTGGAACTGCGATAGATAAAAGCAGCTAAAGTGACACACACACACATATTACTGTTTACAGATTTTATGGTTTACAGAAATCTTATCAGTATTTTTTTCATTGATTCATGATTCAGTGCTATAGGAAAATGTGTCACTGTCACTAATGGGAACTGCAAATGTCCTTATTATGAAACTCAGTAGATTAACATGCTTATTTAAAAATGCTGCACTACAAGGAACATTTCATAAAAGTAGCAGCACAAAACAAAATATTAATAATATAAAACCTAGTTTATAATGATATAAACCTAGTTTACTATAGTGGGGATTCCTTTTATCTAGAATAAATTCTGAGAAAGGTCTAGTATTTCTATCATAATCTCTGCTGAGTGCATTTGCACAGTGTACAATTGGCAGGTTTAGTTCAGGACTGATTCCATATTATAATAATTTTGCAAAGCGGGAGTGGACTTTTTTAGAAAGTGTTGTATTATGCAGCTACTACATCTGTCTTCCAGAAAGTCAACAATTGAATGTGGTGCCAGCTTCCCTTTCAGGAAAAAAAGACACAGATCTCCAAAGGGCATAGATACAGCCTGTGTTGTCTCACATTTGTATTAACTTCTCAGAAATTAGGAACGCAATCTACGTTCAGAATGCCTACAGTGATGTTGCTGTGTTTTCTAACTGAAATCCATGACTACACCCATCTAATATAATCCAGTTTAAATTGTCATGGGCTGGCTCATAGGGGCACCTGTTGTGTCTGTTCTTTGGTTTATGTAAACTGAAGAGGTAGTATGGATACAAAATGACTTTGTAGATCGTGTGAAGTATTTTCTTATGTTCCATAGGTTACTATGACAAACTCAGGATGCGCTTTTCATTTCTATGTAGCTACAAGTAATATCCTCAGAGACTTTTAAAATATTCTTCCCTAAGCATAACAGCCTAGAGAAAAAACCTCAGTTATTCATGAATTACTTTCGTTCCCCTTTCTACTATATTATAATTCAGATCTTGATTTTAAAAAGACAATATCAATGAATGGTATTGTATAACTTGAACCCTTCCTGAACAAGCTTGTCCATCACTGGCATCACCTCGTTTCTAAAACCGAAATAAACATTTGCTTGCTTTGTGATACTATAGCAAACATTCTTATGCTGCATTTTATAGCCTAATAACCCATCCATGCAATGCTTGAATGAAAAAAATGTTACTTCAGAAATTCCAGTCTTCTGAGATGCAATACAAGACAGATTTTTCTTACTAACGACTTACACAGTAGATATGCAGTGAATTTTATAGCAATAAGTTAATTATTCTCAGTCAAAGACTGGTCTTACTTGTAAGAACTACCTTTCATTGAGTAACTGGCTGGTCACCGAGTTGCCTGCAATAATAGATTGTAGAAAAACTTCTACCAGGATAAAAAAAAAATAAGATTCGCTAGGTCTGTAGAAAGTAAGAACCATGAGAGTAGACATACATCCTTCTCTGTGTAGTTCTGTTTAAGGCTAGTAACCAATGATGTTATGCTAGGAGACGTAGTAGTACTCTCAAGTAGCGACTGGATGTGAACTAGTGCAATAGTTAGAAGCTGATTTATTGATTTTTCTGGAGTGTGATGTGAAGGTGAAGAAGGTGAAAATGCTAACACAATTCTGAAAAGGCAATAAGAGTCCACAGGGGCACTTCATAAGCTTGTGGTTCCCACAACACTTAGTGATTCACTGCGTAATAACATGCTTCTGAAACACTCCTTTCCTCTTATGTTATGATGCGAACAGAAGTAAGGATCAAAAAGGAGGTTTGAAAGAGGTAAGTTCTTAATACATACTGTGTATGCAAGAACATCATTCCTACCGAGCATCCGTATTAGGTCACTTTTAAAGGTGGCTGAGAAAAGAGATGTCTTTTGATTAAGGAATAATGTGCAAGTGACATTTTAGGAAGCTGTGAGAAGTAGTGAAGGAAGGGTTACTCTTCCTAGGATTTGTGAATCCATGGTTTGCTAGTGAAGGAGAAGGAAATGAAAGACTTGAGCAAAGATAATGCTTCTGTTAGGTAATGGAGTGAAAGAACAGAGCTGTCCAGTGTGTGAAGTGGCTGGATGGGAAAGACTGCAGAGCATAGTGGGTAAGAGAAAAAAAGTATTGTAATCCTGGAAGAAAGATGGCATTTGTTCTAAACCAATTATATTAGACTTTTAAAATGCAGAAAATGATTACAAGTGGCTCCATGACTCCTGCTGTCCATGATCGGCATATCCAGTATGTTGAAAACCAGAGGGTGCTGAGAAGGTGAAGAAGCCTGTTTGAAAAACTTCAAAAACACTTTATTACACCAGCTTTTCTACTTATGCCACATGTAAATCAGCCATGTGGAGTTGTTGCCTTTTTCTTTTCCTTAACTATATGTGATAAAAACATCTCCCTTAACTAATGCAGGTTTCACAGAGTCATATACAACTGGCATTTATAGTTGTTATTTCATTTGGCTACTACCCAACTATAGTTTTCTAACTGGACACCTGACACAGCTTCTCTACTATTTTGTAAAAACCAAAGAAAAATCAAAATAACAGGAAGTCAGCAAATCTGTGGGTTTTCCACACTCAGGAAAGAGATTTGAAAAGCCTAACTTGTGGTCTGGTCTTTGTTTTGTTTTGTTTATCCTAAGGGTACTCAGAACCCAAAGATTGAAATTGTGGGTACAATTACCTCTAAAAAACCAAACCAATTGTGCTTTAAAATGCAAGTACTGTATTATTATGTCACTAGTGCATTGAGACAAAATAATGTTATTTACTGTTAGAATGCTGTTAAATGCTTTTATTTCAACTCCTTCTATTACAGAACATGAAAAGCAGCGGTTATGCAAAAGCACAGATTATATGAATTTGCACTTCAAAGTGAAATGGTTTTATAATGAATATGTGCGAGAACTCTCCGCTTTCAAGGATGCGGTGCCTGAATATTCTCTGTAAGTAGTGTATAGGGGAGTCTTCCCTGAGTTTGGGCTTGGTGCAAGGGTTATTTTGGTTCAATATTTATGCTTAAATTTGTGCAAGTTCTCAAGGTGTGTAGCACTGCCAATTCTTTACTTTTCACACTTCTTCCTCTAATGCTTCAGTCTATCACATGAAATAGTCCCAGTATTAAAAGTGTGATTAGCCATTTCACAGGACACTTTATCAAACAGTTGTAACTGCAGGTCTTCCTAGATAATAAAATATTTTGGTCAGAAAATGCCTGAGGAAGCTATGAAATGTGGGAACAGCAGCAGTATTAGTCATAGGTGACTGCATTTGTTTCATACCCGAATTTGAATAAAGATACAATGCTAATGACATGTACTACTGAAATTATTCTTACTGCATTGGGTTAATATTCAGCTTCTGTTTTCATTTTTGCCTTTCCTCCTGCAATTAATACATTCAGACCTTTTGTTTTATATGTGCTATCCTTAATCCTCTACAAGTCTGCTGATTTGCCAAGGTGGTTTAGGGCCTGTTATACCAGTTTTGGGTTGGTGGTTGTTTTTTTTTTAAAAAAAAAAAACTAAAAAATAAAACACAGCTGATATTTTATTAAAGCAAAGTTTTATCCAAGTTATTTCATATAGAAATAAAGAATAAATGCTAACAAAGAACCAATATTGATAAAAGAGACATTCTAAAATACAAAAAATATGCAGAATGTGATCCTCTGTGAAACACGGACACATTTTTCTGGTGGCCACTGCTAATTTTATATCACTAGATTAGACCTGTTAGAGTATTGTGAAGCTGAAGCCTGAAGGACTTTTTGGTAGCCATAGTGTCTCTGGTGACAAACATTTTTCTAGCATGATAGACTTTTTAGCAACTAGAACAGATGTGAAAGACCTAAGATGCCAAACTGCTGGGTGGTGTGGCATCTCTCCTTTCAGAATGTTTATGAAATGTACTTACTTTACAAAATTGTGATTTTTCAGGTGGTTTGAGCCATTTGTCATTCAGTGGCTGGATGAAAATGAGGATGTCTCAATGGAATTTCTTCATGGAGCGCTAGAAAGAGACAAAAAAGATGGGGTGAGACTTTACTTTTTAAAAGTATTAAGACAGTTATTTAGTATTATAAAACCAGAAATACATTTGGTTCCACAGTATCCTTGTTAGACCTCACAAAATATGCAGTCAGTAATGGTTCTTGGGAGATAATCCTAGGAGATAACTCTAGGAAGAATGTCAAGGGTAAGAAAATCCTTTAATACCATTTTGATCTCTGAACAAGTATTAACTCATTTGAATGTTTTTCTCTAGTTTCAGCAAACATCAGATCATGCCCTCTTCTCTTGTTCTGTGGTTGATGTCTTCACACAGCTCAATCAAAGCTTTGAGATTATTAGGAAACTGGAGTGTCCTAATCCAGAAGCACTATCTCATTTAATGAGAAGATTTGCAAAGGTAAATTAAAATTAATGCATCTCAGCTAAGCTTCAGAGAGAGTGACAATTTGTTGCCATGTACTTGAAAGCTAAATAATTCCAAATTAGCATCAATCTCTTCTATGTCTGACTGGGATTCTTAGAAAGACATGCTATCTGTGGCTTAAGATGGTTTTTCACCTACTCTGTCAAAATCTTTTACCAGTTTGAGAAGTCCTATCGTCATATTTATATATGTTATACAATCAATTAGTATTCCTGCTAAGCACTGATTACAAATCCATTAATGGAGCAGTTCAGTGAAATGCAATTATCCAATTAGTCAGTGCAAAGGAAGGAAAAATTGAGGTATGGCAATAAATATTGTTGGTTGAAACCCTAGGATGATATTTCTTCTTCATTTGCTGTGTGGTAAACTCAGCTCAGTTTGGCCAGCTTTCTACTTGGACTGAAACATTTACTCATAAGCTTTAGATTTCTCTTACAGTCCTTATGGCTTTTAAAAAGTTTGCATTTATGTTTATTCCTGTTCTTCCATTGTGACAGTTTTCCATTTGCAAGCAAAGTTCCTGGTTATGCAATTATTGTAAGGTCAGCTCATATTGCCAGGCTTTGAACAGTGCTCTCGGCTTTATTTCCCCATTCTATTTTTAACCTATGCATTGTCACCCTAGAAGATTTTTTTGAGCATGTTACTGTTCCACTAAGTATGTAGCACATTGCAAAGAGTAGAGCTCTCAATGCCTCTCAAGAGCAGTATGATTCTATGACTAACATGAAAGTATCTCTGCTATTGAAGATTACATTTCTTTAAGAACAACTCACCATCTACTGTCTAGGGATTTGAAAATGTGCTTATGAGATTGTTTATATTATATCTAAAAATATCCTATATATTAAATGTGTAAGCACTTGTGATATATGTAATTTATATAAACCTCCTTTTTGTGTTATTTCTATTATTTTTATTTTACGTCATGAAATTTACCATTTAAAAGATTCTTCTCCTCTCCTAGACTATCAACAAAGTACTTCTTCAGTATGCTGTAATTATTTCAAATTACTTCAGCTCATATTGTGATAAAGACAATGTGGTGAGTAAAAAGCTGTGTTTTGTTTCTGAATTCTCTTATTGCATATGTGTTGGTGACCTTTAAATGACTTATCTTACCTTTAAATGACTTACTGTACTTTCTGATCACTCTTGTATATGAGAAAAAGCATGAATGGAGGAAGGGGATTTTTATTTTACTTTAATTTTTAATAAGGTCAGTATGTAGTCATGTAGCTGCTCACATTGCTGTGTAAAAGCTGGGATAGGCAGAATTAGTTGAGAATCCTACTTAATAATTTCAGTATTAAAGTAGAAAAAAAAATTACAAGATGGCCAGAAACACTCCCTGGATAACAGCCTTATGCAATGGTGAATATGGTGAATGTATCTTCATCTTTTTTACCAAACAGAAGAAAACATTTTTGTTTGAGTTTTCATTTTGTATTGGCTTGTTTCCCTTTATCAATTTATTTATTAGACTGTTTATAAGATCATTGTTCCCTGTGCAAGGGGTTCATGCACACTTTTCTGCTCCTACTACTCACTGTGCTTTATCCATGCAGCAGTGAGGAGAAAATAATGTGCTGCTTTGTTGCCTCACTGCTTACCAGAGATGACCTAGTGACCAGATTCCTGTGGACTCAGAAATAAATGAGATACAGACACTAAAGATGCGGTTAACCATCAAGCCATTATCCATAGTTTAACATGACTGAGGAAAATTGTTCTTGTAAACTGACTTTTCAGTATCATTGATACTCAGTCAAAGGCAGGCAACATTTAGTAGTAAGTTGTACAGATGTATCAATCTACAATTAAATAACTGCAGCACCACGCTCATACTATTCACCTTTAAAACCACAGCCTTTGTATATCTCATACACAGACCTCAGCTATGTACGTCACATCCCTGTGCTTGTTCTTGCCAGTGTTCTCTGTATTGTGACACAGTAGAGGTAACCAACACATATGCAATAAGAGAATTCAGAAAGACATCTATTGTAACTAAATATAAATTATTGGTGGTTCTTCTTATTAGCTGGTTTCACTTGGGACAGAGTTAATTTTCCTCCTAGCTGCCAGTACAGTGCTGTGTTTTGGATTTAGGGTGAGAATAAGGTTGATAACACACGGATGTTTCAGTTGTTGCTAAGTAGCACTTATCCCAAGTTAAGGATGTTTCAGTTTCCCATGCTCTGCCAGCAAGCAGGTGCACAAGAAGCTGGGAGGGAGCGTGGCCAGAACAGCTGACCCAAACTGGCCAGAGGGATATTCCATACCATAGAACATCATGTCCAGTATAGAAACTGGGGGCAGTTGGCCGGGAGGGGCCGATGGCTGCTTGGGCATCAGTCAGTGGGTGGTGAGCAATTGCCTTGTGCATCACGTGTCTTTCTTGGGGTTTATTTATCTCTCTTTTCATTAAAGTTATTATTATTATCATATTTTTATTATTGTATTATTGTATTTTAGTTTAGTTGTTAAACTGTTGTTATCTCAACCTACAAGTGTTACTTTTTTTCCAATTCTCTCCATTCCACTGGGAGCAGGGAGGAGTGAGTGAGTGAGTGGGTGCATGGTGTTTAGTTGCCAGCTGGTGTTAAACTAGACAAAAGTCTGAACTTATTTATAAATTTTTCGGGCTGCAGATGTATTTGCTAGGAAAGACACCATTCTCTTCCTTTTACAGTGTTTTGTCCAGAATAGAATGAATAAATAAAAATGCCAAACTCAAAACTTTAAGTGAAAGACAAGTTTTACAGAGGAGTGACTATTATGTATATAGAAGTGTCACCTCTCAGATTTAGCTTCCCACTTGAGATATTTTCAGCCTTGAAGCACTTTGTAGTAAACACATTGAAAAGACTCACTTTAGTAGTTATCCACACATCTTCCTTCTGGCAGTATTCGATATTTTCAGTATCTGAAAAGAGTAAAAACACCAGGGAAAGTTTGACAGTCATTAGTAAGAAGAATCAGTTTTACAGGTGTAGAAAGATGAGGAAATAGGCCAATAATAGAATTGAATAGACTAGTTCAGTTGGAAGGGTGCTACACCAATTATCTAGTTCAACGGCCTGAGCACTTTAGGTCTGACCAACGCATATTATTAAGGGCATTGTCTGAATGCCTCTTAAACAGCAACAGCCATGTGGCATCAACCACCTCTCTAAGAAGCTGGTTCCAGAGTTTGACCACCCTCTCAGTACAGTGAAGCTTCCTAATGCCAGTCTAAAACTCCCCTTGATGCAGCTTTGCTCCATTCCCACACATCCTGTCACTGGATACCAGTTGATACATGGTAGATCAGCACACCATATTGCCAGGGTTTTCCCCATAGTCTAATGGGATGTAAATCTTCATGCATTTCTAACTTTACAGATACACCTTCTGCATAATCCCTACTCTCTCCCCTTCAGGGCAAAGACAGAGCTAAAAAGAACAGAACAAGTGTCTCTCCCCAGTGTGGAGGAGTGAATGGATTATGTGTCTTTTACTTTAATGTTAATCAGTCCAAGCTTCTTCTAAAATAATTTGTCTCTGGATTTGACACAATATGAGCCATAACTATTCTTGAAATGTAATGAAAGAAAGAAATGGAATTTGTAGCTATTTTTCTCCATTTCTTTCAATTTAATGCTAATATTAAATAAAGCTTACTGCTTTCTAGAAGAAATGAGTTTTGATACATAGGGTTGAGTCATCGAGTCAAATTGTTTGTGTAGTCTTTTGGCCTGTCCCATGGGATTTTTTTTAGTTGTTGCAGTGATTGGTATCTGAAATCACTCTGGTATGCCAATCTTACTAAGGCTTTAGATGGAATTAATCTTATTATGGTATAAAGAATTATATTAAATGCCTTTGGGGGACAAAACTTATTTTTAACAGAAGCTACCTTTTTGAAATGCATACTTTTAGCTTAATAAAAGACCCTTTGATCTGGTGATTTCAAATACATTATAAGTACATCTCCTGCATTAGAGTTGATAGAAGAGATTAAAGCAAATACTGTCTATGATTATTCTTTTTCAAGTCAATACTTTTACTATTTTTACTAAACACTATAAAATGTGCACATAAACTGTTCAAATAAAAGCCCACCAAAGATGCTTTTCATAAAGATATGTACCTAATGTAAAAACATCCTCTTATCTTCCACCTCCTGTCAGAGTCTGCAAACAAACCTTGTTTAATGTATTGTACTTGCCACTCACTTTTACATGTTGGTGCATCTGGCTGTCTGTTTCCTGTAAATTGCTGCAAAGAGCATTCTGAAGGGCGAGGTGATAATGAAATAATAAGATATGAATATTTTTAAGCTATGTTTCTGTTATTTACTGACAGCAATAGAGGATTTTCCATTGAGCCATGGTAGGCGTAGGATCTGAAAGGGCAACGTCAGCTAGCCACAAAAGAAACTTTGAAAACTGCCTCAGTATGAAATGATTTATCTCATAGCTTTGGTGTATTGCCAAAGGTATCTGCATTTCTTTTGAACAAAAGAACCAAGACATTATTTAACTACTTATTTCCCCATCAGAAATCATGCTCATTGATTTGTGATATTGCAGATAACTTCCAGAATAATGAATATCTAAAGAGAGGAAATAGCACAGGAGAGGAGGACACAGTCTTAGTGATCAAAAGTTAATAGAAGGTAGATAAATAAATAGAAGTGGAGTTTGTGGATTTTACAAGAGACAGGAAGAGAGGTGATATTGCAACAGTTGCACAAAGCCAGCTGTCTTTTGCAGGAGGACAAATAGCATGATTTTTTTTCCTTCAGTTGAGAAGGACTTTGACACCAAATTTCTATGAGAGTATTATAGAACTAACTAAAGTTAAATCATGTTATTGATCTTTTGAATACCAAACTCTAATCCCACTATGTTTCAGCAATATGTTGGAACATGCTAGTAACAGGAAAGGTACAAATGAGTATCAATCACTGTAGTCATTCTGTAACTTTCTTGTTGTCTGGGAAGAAAATGTTTTATTTAAATGCATTACTTCAGTGTATAAATTAACCCAGTCATGTGCTAGAACACACTGACCTTGGCCAGCTAGAACTCTTCTAGCAATTATTGTCTTACTGCTTTCCCCACAACATACCAAACTAGCATATCATCTGAGTACACAGAATTCTAGTAATAGACTCTTTATTCCATCATTTTGTAATAAGCTGCTTAATTTTATCCATGTTTTACTTTTTAACTTTTATTTATCCAGCAGTTACTGTCTTTTATACTGTGGCTCTGTGTTCTGCCTTAAAGAAATGAGTTTACACAGCAATGTTTTTAGACTACAATAATATGTTTACTAAATTCTATTGCCTAATTCATTCACTAACTTTTCAAGCAATGCAAAGTGTACATTTCTGAAATATTATTCTGTTACAAACAGAACTGTCTGTTGATTTATTCAAATACTTACGCATCAGCCATTATCTGGGTTGCAGTATTGTCACAGTTTTCTGCAAAGACGGGGTCTAGAAAGCAATCTGGCAGTCCCTTTCCTCCAGTGTGTTTTCATTCCCAAAATACTTGGATCGTTTTTGTTTCTACTCTTCAAGAGATGATAATGTACTACTTGCATTAATCCACCAAATGCAACTGTATGAAGTATGACTAGCAACTACATGGGATATAAGTTTCAGGACACAAAGTGCAGGGATCAGCTGGTTGGGAGAAGGTGTGCTGTTTCCTGCGGGCCAACACTGTCTTGAGGGCATGATGGGGGGCCACTGACTGACCAGGTTTGCTGACTGGGCAAAGAGGGGTGTGAGTTAAAGGTGGCAGGGAAGGAAGCAATGGTTGTGAACCTGAGATCCCCCTCTAAAAAGCACAACTGCATGAATGCAGGGCTGCTAAAGAGATAGTCTTCAGCCCAGAGGCTGTGAATACACATATTCATTTATAAAAGGAAGATAACATGCACATTCTCACACTTGGTGCTCTCTTTGTAGCCCTGTATCTTGATGAACAACATTCAACAGTTAAGAGTACAGCTTGAGAAAATGTTTGAGTCCATGGGAGGAAAAGAGGTGAGTCATATTTGCTTCCTGATTCATTCAAGGTTCCTTAGAGATCATTAGCATCATGTTTTCAACCTAGTCACAGCCTTCATTTCTGCTTGCAAAGGGTATAAAAATGTTCAAACAAAAAGTCTACAAGAAATATTTAGTGTCCTGACAATATTAGAAAGACCTAACACTATTTCACAGAAACATGCTAATGATCTGTAAAGTTCAACCAGCATTGAGTGTTTTGTGTTGCAGTCTGTAGTTCCAGCTTTATTTTAATGTTTGTGTTGGACTGTACTTCATTTTCTAATGTATTAGTACATTTTGCCTGTATCTGAAAACTTTGTAGAATATGTGCTTTGTGCTTTGTCTGTAATGTGTCATGTCTTTGTCTAACGCCTTTGACTTGCAATCCATTGAGCAGAAGAAAGAAGGAGAGAGATTCTCTTATGAGGTTTGTGATAGTAAGCATCTTTTATTATTCCTGACCATATTTTCTAAGGCTAAGAACGGTCACATTTCCTACTAATTTCCATTGATGCATTTGTGTAATTCCCTGTGACCTAAAACCAAAAGAGCTATGCTTGGGCATTCAATCAACACTCTAAATTGAAAAGTTTTACTAGGCAGATAGTGTAAAGTCATTCAGAGTTTCTTAAAAATCTAGAAGACATTTTTAAGTGCACTTTTCAGTAACTGAGGGCCTGCTTGTATTCAAGATTTTGTACCATTTCACCATGAAATGGTCCTACTCAATGGTCCAGGGCAGCACCTTTTCTCTCTTTTTATATTTCAGAAGACTTAAAAGTGCCTGAAGTCCTGTCAACATTAAAAGAACATAAACATGTGCTTCAATACTTTGCTGGTTTTAGTCTTTGACTGTTTTGAAAGCTAATGAAGAAACAAACATCTTCCCAGGCTATAAATCCTGTCTTCTTGTTTAAAAGAAATGTTTAGATCATGACTATACTATCTTTATTATCAGAAGCTGGCTTTAGAAAAGAAGCTACACATACATCAGCTTTGTCTTGTTAAGACTGTAGTTTGATAGTTTCACAGAACTTTGATCTAATGTGACTACGTTATAGAGAGAAGTTGAAAATACGTACCTTCATATTTCCACATCCACAGTGGGACACCACAGAGGTAAGATAGTCCCCTGTGTAATGCAATGAATAGCACCTTCCAAAAGAACTACAGACTAACTCCATGGTGATGAGGTTTTGTTGAACTAGTAAGAGCTTCTTGAAGCTGCCATGGCAATAAAGTTCTTGCTCCAGAGAACATGAAATAAACTTCTGCAGCCTTGTCATCATTGAAAATTTCATATCAAACTTTGAAAAGAAATATTTATCATGTTGCATAGATGTAGCTATGTTTTTTGTGGTTCCTGTTAGTCTCCTTTCACACTCCGAATATTACAAATAATCTCATCTTTCATGCTCTTATGTTCTACGCAAAGTAGTTTTGTATTAAGTGGATCCAATCCTAAATACTGAATGTCATGAATCGTAAAAACAGCCAAGTGTCCATAAATCTTGAAGAAGACAAGGGCAGAGTAAAGCTGAGTAGTACTTTGTGTCCATATCAAATTATTTTTATATCAGAATATTTTCCTGAGTCTCCAATATGTTCTGTCTTCCTTAAGAAGATATTATTTGCATTTTGCTCACAACAGCTTATATAATGAAAGTATAGTAAAATAACTTTCCCATGGCAGTTTTCTTTCCAAATCTCTCATCACTTCTCAACCTTTATGTTTTCTATTTTTATGTTAATGAGGATTAATTATTAAGGCTATTACAGTATCAAAGCAACAACTCTGACAAATGTGATACAACAAGCAACCCTGGAAGAGAATTCAGAGATACTTTTCTAAAATCCCTTTGTTAGGTATCTTAAGAGCATCTCTGATTGATGGTCTAAGAAAAAAAGATTTTTAAAATACATACAATATTTTGTTTGTTTCTCGTTTCAGGGATTTCTGGAAGAAAAGCACATTCATGCTGAATTTTTTGTCCCACATATCACAGTTCCAGTAAAATATGTTTTCTCAAATTGTAATACTTATTCCTCTATCTATACCAAGAGCATAAACATAAATGGCCAATTTGCCTTATTGAACCAGTACCTGTAAGAAACAGTAAGCAGTTGCCTTGCAAGGAGAAAATAGTTTAATATTTTGCTTGTGAAGCTCAGAAAAAGTCAGATTATTTTCAGTGGAATAAGGAGACCTTTTTCAGTTGAAGCAAAACTAATTTTAAGAAAATTTAAAGGCTGTTAATCTCCTCAGTGTCACATTGTAAGCAGTATGTCTTTCAAACTATGTAATCAAAATACCACAATTGAGCAGCAGTCCTGCCTGCAAGCAGCAGTAGGCCTATTGCATATTGCAGAACAGGGAGCTCTATAAATAGAGAAGAAAACCGGGCTCTCAGCTCCCCTGCCATTAAAATAAAATACTCTGTACAATATAAGTTTCATTATTAACTCTCCTCTTCTGCTGTAGCCAAGCAGGAAGAGTACTTTAAAAGTTGTGTCTGCCATAATAAAGTAAAAGTAGTAAAGTGGGATCCAATCCACTGCTTTTTTAAAAAAATCAAGTCCAAAATAATGGGAACAGATCACCATAGTGTAGAATTTTGGTTTAGCTCCTGTTTTATCCAAAAGGAGTGAATTCATTTGCTTAAAATCTTTTTTTTTTTTTTTCACATAGAACAAGCTAGAAGCTGATAAAAGGGAAAGATAAAAAGTTAATGCTTGTATTGCTTTTCACCAGGTGGCAGAACAAGGCACAAATGAGTTCCAGCAATTAGGATGAAAAAAAAAAAAAGGTGGAAAGCAAAAGCAGGTTGTTTATGTACAACAGAGTTACACTGACTGTAGGTAAATCAGTTCCAACTTTATATGTAAATGCTTAGGAATTCCTATAGGAATCTATATGTGGTCCCAAAGACTTTGATGGGATGATAGAGGTCCAGACTTAAGTAAAATAGTTTTAAAGTGTCTGTCTTTAAATCTGTAAAGTCAGGGGCCGAAGTATTTAGAGTAGTGGCAGCCATACATCTCAAAATGGAATTCACTGTACCTAGATAGATGGTGTGGGGAGATGAGGGTGCTGGAGGAAGGATGATGTCTATCAGAGACAAAAAGAACCACTAAAGTGATATATCTGATAAATACCTGTGTTTCCTAGATGTGCATACAGTATGAAAAACTGTTTTCTGAATGGATAAAACCAGATGGTCTCGTTAGGAAACTATAAGCAATTAGATCTGTGAAATAAATTCAGATTAGGTGGATTCCATTTAACTTGTGCAAAGTAATTTGCCCCTCTTTCAAAAACAGTGGATCGGTTTCCCACATCCTCTGTAGTTTCCTATAGAAAAACTACCAAATTTGCTGTTAACAAGATTATGTCCATGCTAGCACACATTAAATTACAGCACAGAATAGCTCCATGTAACACATAATGTTGAAAGTAGATTCATCATTCATTCATCAAATCTTTAACTCTTTTCCAAGGCTTATATGCATTAAAAATTACACAGTTTTAGACAGGTGGCATTTGGAAACATTGATGTTCAAATATTTCTTATTTCTTTTCTTTACAGCTGTTCAGCAAAAGTATTCTCTGCTTTTGTTTAGTATTCAGAAAAAGTCAGAATTCTAATAATCTATTTAATAATCCATAATTCAGATCTTTAAAAGTGTGACAACGTATTTATAAGTATGTTCTGTTGGGGGTAAAAAATAACTTTAAGAAGATGGTAAAATAACAGAAATATTTATGAACCTAAGAGCACCAAGCAAATTAAGAATTGGTAGAAAAGTATGATTTACTTTAACAGGTTAAAACACTTTCACTACTAAAATAAGTTTGCTTTTTAAAAAAAAAAAAAATCAGATTTTGACACCTGAGCAACCTACAAATACATTTTAAGACTAGCTCACTCAGGCTGTGAAATGTAAATGGAACCTAAGAAGCCAAGGAATAAATAGTCTTTTCTCTCTTAGCTCTTAAATTAGATATGGCACATTAAGGACACTCATCTCTTTATCTCTTTTTTTCTCCCTAACAATAATCTGCTCAGGGCTCTCTTATATTCCTGAAAAATTGTTCAGGCATGGGTTTGGTTTTTCTTTCATTCTTTATTGAACTCTATGGAGCAGAAAAGACTTGAAGAGGAAAAGTCCCCAATACTGTAGATACTTCATTTTCATACCTGTCTATCCCTATATGACACCTTCTGCAATGCTGAGCACCACTGCCTTTTGTCTCACTTTCATCCTTTCCTTCTGGAGCAGCTGAGCATGTTTGTTTACTGAAACTGCTACTAGTAGCAACTAGCATGAAGAATTACAGAACTTTACCCAAGTTCTTATACACTTCCCTTCTTATAATAACTCTGCACTATTCAGAAACAGATTGGCTCATGAAACAACGATGGTTGTTTTTATCATTACTCCCTTGTTAGAAAGTAATGTCAGCCAAGTCAAGAATGTTGAGGATGACTTCTCTTGGTCACTGGAAAGCCTTAGATAATTGAATCTTCATCACTGATTTGCCTCACTGGGAAACTTGCCTTCTTTACCTAGTGGTTTTGAGAGCTACATGTTACTGTTTCAAGTAGTGAGTGTGTCAACATCAACCTGTGTAAGTCTAGCACCTTATCAACTTCATTAAGACAAACCATTTGCCCAGTGCATCTCCCACACAATGTTTTCCTGAGAATAAGCAAACATAGTAAGTACAAAATGTGTTAGCAGAAGTGGTTCAAACCATTCCTGAAATTAGAGATCCTTCTAAAGCACAAATAAAATTCCTTTTTGAGATTATTGTTGCAAAAGTGTGATGGTTTTGCACAGTGTAGTCATGTTGTGAACTGCAGTCTTTTAGAATATTTAACAGGGAGATAGTAAGTGTTCCTGCTTCCATTGATT
>JAVSBS010012252.1:10062-34967 GCA_033124195.1 Coracias cyanogaster
CACGTTTAGGAAGGAAATGTCATTTAGAGATTTAACAGTTACAAAACTAAAGTCAGAATTGGTCTTATCTTGTGACTAAGGCAGTAGATCTAGAAGCAAAATACTCATGCAATGTGTTCCCTGATGCACTCAAGTCAGAGTATTTTGTGATGAAAGGTTCAGCTCTAAAGGAGCAGGACAGGAACCTGAATTCAAGTCTTCTGTGAGTCAGATTGGACATGTGTCAATGATGTCCCTCTGTCAAAACATTCAGATTTCAGTTCCAAAGTGGAAATTCTGACAGTATTTCCTTTTTTTTTTCTTTTTTTAACCTATCAGAAACTTGAGAGTAGAGGTAGAATCAAACTTGTCCCTTCAGGGAATTTTTCACTTAAATGCACATATATGCACCCTGATTTTCAACAGTTATATTGAGTGTGCAAACATTCTGTAGATATCTACAGGGCTTGAACAAAGACAGAAGAAAAGTGGAGTGGAGAGGTGTAGGGCAGAAAGGTTCTCTTTTCTGAAATACAGACATAATATAGATTTTAAACAAATATATGTATATATGCATACACGCACACACATATATATATATATATATATATAAGGGAAAGACTGTTTTTCATCCCTGTCTTTGAAAATGCTGATTGAAAGCTTTAGAATGTAACTGACTAAAAAAAAAAAAATAATTGAATTTTAATGGAAATTCTCAGAAAATTTTAATCTTTCCTTGAAAATATGGTCTTCTCTAAACTAGAAAAAACAAGTAATCCTGGTTGCAGTTACTAAAAACTGAAATAGTTTAGCTGAAAATGCCTCAAAATGTAGAAATACCCGGTAAGTAGCCAGAAGAAAAAAAAATAAATCACAACTTCTTTTGCGCATTTAATGGCGACTTAGTGGTAGCAACTGGGAATGGGAACAAATCAGATTAGGTTAATGATATGCACCTAACTAGAAGACCTAAAAACAGAAATTGGATTCTTGTCTCTTCTAGCACTTGATGTCTCTATGGTTAAATCCTCTAAATCTTCGTTGTTAATCTGAATCCAATACCTTAGACAAAGATCTATTTGCTACTTCAGAGATAATGGAGAACTCCTAGAAGGGAGGTTCTAGCAAATCTCTTGAATGCTTAATGCAATTTAGGTTAGGTTAGTTTTGCTTTGATTTTATAATACGTCATAGTAGCATAGAATATATCTATACCAATCTGGCAAATAGACCAGGTAAAGGACTCTCCTGACTACTTTCACTTGCACTTATATACTTTTACCCAGGATTTGTAAAAGCAGAGTAGAGGCTTACTCTCAACTGCTGACCCTGGCATTGTCATGGATCGTTTGGTTATGTAACCAGTGAATATTAAATCTTGATTTCTCCAGACACAGATAATACTATTCTACAGATTCCAGTTTCTTGAGATAGAGAAATTCTTATTTCCAGGGCTGTTTCTTTAACTTCCTTCTTGTATTCTCTGATACGTTCCAAGTTGATGTATTACATGACAGTGTATGTAATTTTCAGAATACTATTTCATCTTTTGCAAGTTTATTAATAGCTGCATTAAACTGCCTTTGCAAAAAGCAAGATTGTACTTTAAAATTGCAAGAAAAAAGAAAAGCCTTTGAGTAGCTTGAAATCCGCTTAAACGTGAGTAATTGCTCTTTGGAAATTCTCATTAACATCACCTCATATCAGATGACATCTACATTTACAACATTTCAACACCAAGAATATCTGACTCCTAAGAATCTAGCTGAGGATTGGGTCAGATACATGGTCCCTTTTGGGCGAGAGCACATTAGATTCCACCACGGCAATGTGGCTTACTATCTTGACCAGAGTTGTTAGCACCAAAAGTAGAAAGTTGTTCAATAAGACTTTGATAAGTTATCCACAGAACTTTTGGCACTAACTCTCTGTTCACATAAACAGCTCCCAGACCTTCCCTCTCCCTCATGATAGGAACAATATATTCCACCTCATGCAATTAAGGAGTATTTTAGCAGTGTAGATTGCCTCTTCTGACAAGTGGATCAGACTCTGCAATCAAGACTTCGTTTTCATCAGGTCTGTAGATTCCTTTCAGTCTTGAAGAACCATGGAACTAACCTTCTCTTGTTTACCAACCCCTTCCTGGTCAGGCAATACTCATCTTTTCTTTGGAAGGCTCAGTCATAATTCTGAGGTTCTTAATGTCATTTGAAAAGACTACTCTGGAAACTTTTTCCTAGCATTTGGGCCTCCTGGTTGAGCATGTGTTATGGTCCCTTCTAATCTTTTGAGTATCAAGAGGTGGATTTTGAGATACTGGCATTTTTAGACAAGTGAGACACTGTAATTATCATCTTGGAAGCACAGAGGTGATGCTTCTGCCTTGGCTACTCTTCTTTGTAGCAGAATGTACAGAATTTTCAATGCATTGTAGACCAGCAGCACCTCAATAACAAAGGATGACGTTTCCCTTATATGTGAAAGCTCTAATGCTTGCTCAAACGACATGCATTTGCTTAGCCTGAAGGTGTCAGGATTAGGTTGGACTCAGAGAGCACTCTTCTCCCCTTCAATGAAGGATCCTTCCTTTTAGGTTATGAAGCAGCTGGGAGAAATAAATTTATTAATTGCCCTTGGTTTGTTTTCTGTGGGAACAGTTCTGGAGTGCAAGATGTATTTCTTCATGATTGCTTCAGAATATTTTGGGAGAGTTTATTTTCTCTCTCAAGGAGTCTTTCTGTGTAGCCTCTTAAAAAAGAGATGGCTGCTAGTATATGTATAAACATTCACATTCTATTTGAGGAATATTGCTTCATACTCAAGCAAATATTTAGAATACTACAGATAATTAATTTTCTAATTACATAGTGGGGATAATTGCTTACTATATGGTTGCCTTGCCACTTACTGCTATATTAGCTTAATTTGAAGGATTTCATTTATTTGTTTATTTATTTTGGTATCTGTTTCAGGCTATGGGAAAGACATGATGTGGTTTTTTGAGATAAGAAAGGTAAGATAGGTTTTTTTAAAAAAAAGAGGTGCTTGCTAATCATCTTGTCATTACCTCCAATTTCCTGCTCTACATCCCTTCCTGCCTCCTCTCCTTGTTTGGACCAGATAGTTGGGTTTAGACATTCTGGTTTGAAGAAGGTCATGGTATCTCATTCTGGATAGACCTCAGTACCTCAGAGTTATCTAGAAACTCTTTGTCTCCAGGCCACAGAACTGTTATTTAACTAATGTGAGGAATAAGTAGTGATTGTTTACAGATGGACTTTGGAAAGGAGGATGAGAAGATTATGATGGACTGAATTAGTGGTTAATAATTCTTTCCATAGAAAAGTCATTCTGTAATTCTCTGAAAAGGACTTAGGGCCATCTCTGTGAGCTACTAATTTGTTTACCTTCAAGCAAAATCATATCTCTAGAGCCAGCTAATTTTTATACCACGGTGTACTAGAGCTGTCCTCTGTGGCAATGTGATGGATAACTTCATTATACAACGTAAGAAGCTCTTCTTCCCTTTCTTGTACCTTTTCACACTCTAGTTAATCACCTTACCCTGGTTAAACCAACTGACTACTTCAGCATTAAAAGTATGCAAAATTAACATTTTACTGCACCAGTACCAGATAACGGCAGTCTTTTCCATCTGGAAAATGGACAGCCTTGTTTAGATGATTCTAGCTTCTCCATGCGATCTTTAGTCCAGCTGATGCCATTCCCAATCAAGGGATTGAATCATGCTCTCAGTTTCCATCCCTTGTCCATCTTTTTTCATGATAAGTATACAACATACAGATGGTTGTCCTGCGCTGTCCCTGTCTTTGCTAGCAGCAGATAATGACTGCTGGGTGTATACAAACAGAAGGAGGTTACAGAAGTTTTTCTCCAGAATAATCGGTCAACCTCCAGCAGTCTGTGGTTCAAGGACTTCCTGAGTCTAAGGTGATGAAATCCTCGTTATTGTCACTGGGTCTGATCCTGAACCTGGCCTGTGGGCTGACATCCTGCCCAGCTTTGTCCTGTCCCCAGGGAGGTGCCCTGAAAGTTCCTCCTTCTCTATTGCATCTAATGTGAAATGACTTTAATGTTTTTGTCACCTTGCTATGTACATTTTCCCTGTTCTTGAAATGGAGGACAGAATCAGAGCCGTACACAGTATTCAGCATATTGTTTTAGATTTATACAGTCATGTAACAAGATTTCTTATTTTTTAAAATTTTTTATTTCTTGAAACACTTTCATAATCATGATTTTAAGCTTGTCGTTTCATAAAACTGCGTGGAAATTGTTTTCATCCCTGGGGCGTAAATAATGTACAACACTTCTACAGAAATTGCTGCAATTTTTAATAAAAAGTGTATCTGTTTGAGAGGCTGTTCCCAACCACTGAGAACACCAGGCTTCCCAGTTTTTTGAAATCTTTATTAGAGTAAGGATTTGTACTTCTAAGACCTTGTCTGCCCTTCCTATAGTTATCAAGATGAATTCTCCTGTTGCAAGACATTCTAGGGTAAAATTCACTGCACTTGCTTTTTGTAAGCAATGCTTATCATATCCTCCTAAATTCTGGGATTCTGTTATCCAACAGTAAAAACAGCACAGAAGCACTATTTTGAGATAGTTATTAAAAGACTCTTTTTTTCTTGTTTCTTTCCAATTGAAACATTTTTCCTCAAAACTCTTGTATGAACACAGTTTGAAAAAGGAAACCAATATGACATCACATTTTGTCACCATCAATCATAGGCTATGCAAATTGAGATGCCTACAGGACTTCAGAGAGTTCAAGACCTGCCTGCACACGGGACTTGTACAAGGAGTGAAAGATTTACAACATGAGTAATAAGTACTTTCAGGAAAAGACCAATTACAAATCAAAGTATAAAAGGATATGGATAAAAGAAGAAAAAAGAGCAAATGTTGATCACAAAAAGAAAATAAAGGGAATAGTGAACACATCTGGTAAAATGATTTCATAAAACATTTTTATTTGTGATATATATGTGAAATTATTTTGCCTGAAACTTCTGCATACTTTTCAAATTCTGAGGAGCTTTGAAAATTAAATGTTTAAAAATAAATATGAAAGCCCTAACAAGATCCACAGCTTGTTTCTGAGAGGCTCACAGAGGATGTCTGTGCTAAAATACAGCACCAGGGCAATAATGTAGGGATGTTCTCCCAGGCTCCAGCCATTCTCAGGTCAGGATCTGTGATAAAGTTAATACCTCTGTGTTTAGTGGGCCCTGATATTTTTTTTTTTTTTTTTTGCATTTGCATTTGCAGGATCTTGTGGCAAGGAGTTCCAACACTTGTGTGCTCACTGAATGAAGCATTATCTTTTGCTTGTTTTTGAACTTGCCACACGCTGATTTCATGCTGTGATTCTCGCCTGCTGGCATTCACTGGAAAAGTACACTCAGTATCTAACAACAAAAGAATGGAGGCTACTGTATCAGGACAAATCAGGGTGGTAATGTATTCCCCAACAAGACAAGATAGGCCAGGTTGAGGTCACATTAAATGAAAGTCCCAAAGCTGCTACACTTCCCAAAAGACAGGAAATGTCATTCCTCTTTCTGGTGCAGTACTTCCCAGTGAATTCCCCCAGATCTGTTTCTGAAAGGATTTTCCAGCTCTGTTGAAGCCACTGTCGAAGTTCGTTTATAGATAGACCTCAGATGTAAAAATTAAAAAGGCTTTAAGACCACAAATACAAATTGGATTGAATATAGAAGATAGTGCCCATTATCAATATTAAGGAATGGCAAATTGGGGGGAAAAGTCCTCGGGCATAAAATTGCCTCCTATTTTACTGGCTGCTTATTCAACCAGAGAGAAGCTGTATTTACAGGCATGTTCCTGCCCTCTTCTCTAGTCTTATGAGTGACTTGATAATCACAATAAATTCTGACCAGGCTTCTGATCATGTAGAGTCTGTAGGGAAAAACTTATTTCCAATACTCAACTCATGAGAGGGCTGTGGACTAAGAATTTGAGATGTCAGTTTCCAAGCAAGAGATGTCTCTATGTGCAATTAATGACACCAAACCAGTATATATAAATGATAATTTTAAAAAGACCATGAGACACACTTTGTTATCTGGTACTGAAATCTCTCATTGAATTTTTAAGCCTCTGCTGCAGTAAGAACCTAAAGCTAGTTTCCTGGCAGTGATGTAGGATAATCAGTTTTACTCTACCCATTAGGCTTTGAAAAGCAATCTGCACCCAGATCCTTGACTGGCAACATTGTTAACTTATTTTTTGGAAAAATAACTGTCCAATTTTCTGTCAACAAATTGAGCACAATCATACAATGAGGTATGAGAACCAGTAAAAGCCAGATCAATTTTTAACCACCCATACAAGGGTCTCAGGGAAAACCCAAGAAATCTTATATGAGGGTACTGTGTTACTGCAAGAGCTAACTGTTCATGGCACTGGCCACTATCTATCAGTTAAGTGTGATCTGTAAGAACAACCTTCTTAAAAGGTAATTGCTTATTCTAATTTTAGTCAGACACTTGTTGGTTTATGCACTGAAGAATGAAGTTTTCTACCTATTCAGGCATTTTTATTCTATGGAGATGTCCTGAGGGTCCCCACTGGTCTCCTTCTTCTTGCAAAACAGTGCGAATCTCCTGTAGCTTTTCTGTCATATTTGCCACACAGACCATTTAGGATACTTTAGATCATCTTAAATGTCTCTGTGTGCCATGTTCAGGCAACCAAATGCTTCCCTTCCATCCTGTTAATCTTTGAGCTGTTGAGCTCAACTGTATGCTGTCACAGTGAGTTACTCTGCTTCCCTTCATGCAAGGAAAGGATGAAATTCCTTTTATAGGTCGTTAAAATTCTTTTAATTTTTTGGCCATTTCCTTGGTTTTTTACAATGAGGAGATAGTAAGACCTCACAATTTGCTCTTGTCTTTGCACGCATTATTTTTTTTCCTCATGTTTCCTTTGCAAAGGAAAGAATACTAATCTTTAAAAGCTTTCATTTCATGAAAATCTGTTATTATATTCACATTATGTTCTGTGAACACCTTCCACCTGCATTTCTATTATTTTCAATGAGGTGACTAGACTTAAGCACAGCATTCAGAATGAAAGCATATGACTTAAGGCATAGTAGTATGTCTTAATTTGTAGTGTGTTGGTGACCACAAGCATTCAGACTGCATCAGGTGCCTTTGGGCTGTATACTGTGCAGAGAGCTCTTGCTGGGAAAGTCTTCCTATCAAATTTTAAAACAGTTGTTAAAAAGGTGAATAAATTATAGAAACAAGAAAGGAAAAGTGTGCAAGGGAATAAAATAGTTTGTGAATAGTTAATGCAAACCCAACTAATCTGCTTGACGACGGCGTTATATAATTTTTCAGGTATGATTTTAATCCAATTTTTAATAGATTTTGAAATCTAGTCCCCAAAATCCACAAATAATTAATAATTATGTTAATGGGATGCCAACAATGACTCATTGTCTCCTATGCCCAACTCCCAAATGATTACCGTTCACTTAGAGCTCATGAAGGTGTATCGTCAGCTCAGATCATATTGAATGTTTTACCTCCCACTGTACATTAACATGCCTTTGTTAACAGGGAGCTTTAACTGCAGCCAGGCTGTGCAGTTGTCGATCTTTTAAAGTGCCTCTGGAATTCCACACAGTTCTTGGTTTTCAGTAACCTAAATTATTTTGACATCTGTGAATATGCCACCTTGGACTTCACCTTTTCCCAAATAATTAATAGACACATCAATTAATAATTTCCCTGCATTTTTAAAAGAGTTCCAATATTAGCTCTATTGTTTACATGAGGAACACAGCACAGGAATAATCACAAGCCAAAGAGGTAGACCGTTTCCTGGGTCATTGCCTATAAAAATAACCATCAGCTGGTACTTTTAAAATCAGAAATTATTGCTAAGCAAAGTCTAGAGGTAATTCCTTACTCTAGACCTGCCTTGAACAGAAGGAAATCCCACTCACCTGTTATTCTGGGCCAATGGAGCATGTTAACTCCAAAGTGAAATTGTCTTTGATGAGAAAATGCTGATTGTACCTCTTCTGTGTGAAATTAAAGGTATCCACAGGTCTCAAATGCAGGAATGTGTCTTGGGAAAGCATACAGTGTCTCAGGTAGGAAAGACTAATGGGTGCACAGGTGAAAAGCAGTTTCTTCAAATTCTTCTAGAAGTAGATATTGCAACCCATTCACAACAATGCAGGGTGAGCATTTAAAAATTAATCTCTACTATGTGCATGAGTTTTCAGTCTGAAAATAAATTTAAAGATGTGGCTTCAGGTAGATTTTACTGCAATATTCTGATCTGGAAATGCCAATAAAGTGCTGTGATCATACTTTCAGAAGTAAGATGGTTACATCTTAGCCAAATGTAAGAAGAGAAGGAGTCTGGTCACAGTAGCTTCTTTTACATCATGAAATAGCAGAGAATCTCTATTTTTGATGTAGCAGCCCTTTGATGCAAAAGGTGGTGCCCCTCTCATGGGACTGTTAATACTTACTGTGGTTTTCAAAAGCTTGAAGCTTCTGAATTACTATGGAAAACAACAGAAATTAGGCAATTTCTAAAAATCTGCTCAGCGTCTCTTTGCATGTCCCTGCATTGAAGTACTGGTAGTGTCACATTGATTTCTGAACATCTGGATTTTGTTTGTAAATTATTTACAAGCTCTTAAAATTTTACCTTGGACACTTCAGTAGATTATGGGGCAATGATTGAACACACTCTTTTTGCCATGCCAGATATTTTCAGTTTATGAGAGTAAACAAAACTGAGGAAAACTGGGAAAATAATCTCTAAACAAATAAAGATTAATTAATGGATTTCCCGCAGACAGTAGATACAGGTTACTCTTAAGGCAATTTATTATTCTTAGGAATGAAAATTACGTTCTTATAGACCCTACCAATTTGGAAAGACAAAGATTCGGAGCACAGATGGCTGTAATATATTTGGCACATCTGTTACTACCAGTATTTTTTTCACTTCTAATTCCTGCATTTTGTTTTCTGCCCTGGAAGAGTTCCCAGGTACAAACAACACTTTACACAGCTTTGTTGGCAGCAGCTGATATTGTTTCAGTTCTGAATTTCACATTACTAAAAAGACCCTGGGAGAAATTTAGAGAGCAACAAAAACAATCCTGATGGAAACAATGGAAGATCAAAATTGGTTTATGGGGACAGAGTATAAAAGCGAGGCGTGCACAGCTTTGTCAAGAGGTCACTGCAGAGGAAAGGTGGTAAGAAAGAAAGAGCAGTATACTAATAGTATACAATGGTTAAAGGCTTTTCAACTTTAGGAAATTCATATGGTTTAAGAAGATGCAATTACAAGTGATACAAGGAAAGTGAGAAAAAAATCAGTTATACAAAATATTGTAACATCAAGATTTTAGGTTGTGAAGCAGCTTAGTAATTAAATGTATAAGTTAGAAGAGTATTCCTCCCAAGGAAAGCTATGGTACACATGCTGGGTGAGACTGGGGGTGTGATTAACCTCCAGATTCAGACAATTAACAGAAGTGTCTATTTATACTGGAGATGCTCCTGTCAGAGTCAATGGGGCTCTGGAACTTGTTCATTTGACTAAATGTATGCATCTAGTGGCATTTAAGTTGCCACAGGCACCAACGTTATGCAAAAGATCTGGCAGATCTAGTACAGGTTGTAGGGGACACTCATGCCCCCATGGACCGGCAGCTAGTGACTGGCTAAACTCCAGGAGAGGAACCTGCCTTGGGGCTCTGGTCACTATTGGCTGTGTTGGCAAAATCTCCTTCAACTTCAGAGGGAGATGAGACACCCCACCCCTGGCTTGCATGCAGACACTGACTGTTAACACCTGAAGTGTATCAGAGACCAGAGCAGAACCTTGCCTTAGCTGTGTTTTTCATTTAATCTTTCTATGACAAGGGAATTTCAGTAGTTAAATCATAAAGTCATCTACAGGTTAGAAAGTAAATTCAGATATGAAGGATCTAGAAACTAATTCTAATGTGCAATTAAATCATATGCTGTCTTTTCACTTATAATGCTCTTAGAATAACATGATAAAATTTCAGGGTTTGACTGAATGAAATTTTAAGTTTTGAAAATTGTTTCTGTCTTTCCAACTTCTGTGAAATCTTTTGGGATAGTAAAAAATCTAAGCAAAATATTCCCAATCCTTTCCTATTATCATCTGTGTTTACTTTGGTAACATCACAAGTTCCATGATTCTAAATAGCTTAATTATTTAGCATTATCTGAATAATATGTAATAAAAAGAGACAAATCATCATGTTTTTTTCAGTAGCAAATGCATCATACCTGAGTAAATGACCTGACTTTTCCATTAGAGATGACATGGCATGCTCAGAGTACTCACACTCAAAAGAAGTGAAGATTTATTTTTAACAGTTTGATGAACATTTAAATACAGAAATGGTTCAGCAAATCTTCCCAATAGTTTTTATCTTTTTATGTCTAGTTCACATTATAAATAGATAGCATAAAATTTTGACTTTTAAAATATTCTGGTATTTTAAAAACTAAAATATAAGTGTGTGTGTCCAAGTTCAGTACATGCAGTGTTTATGTCAAATGATCTTTCACTATCACTAGCTTCCATGGGAAAATAAAGTTTTGCTAAAATTTTAAGGCCTGCTGGGAAAGAAAACAACAGTAAAACTACACCTGATTAGCTTGCTTCAAACATCCAATTAAATGTTAGTGAAATATGTTTTCAATAAATGTATACGTTGATATATTGAAATATATATGTTGATATATTTTGCAGTCTACATGCAATGAAATCAATTAACTATTTTCCGCTCAGACTAAGTCTCTTTCCCTGACTCATGAATGGCTACTCTGTAACAACACATTATCAGAAAAAAGCCAGGCTTACAGCTCAGCCTTAGCAGCTGGTCATAAAACCACACTTCAAAAACATGACAAAAACCAAGATAAACTAAAATTCACAATCTAAAAACAAAAGAAAAAGCTCCAGCCTTAACCAAACATGTTTTGTTGTCTGAAGCTGAAAGAATTGACATGTTATTAATATTCTGTATTGTGCTTTGCTCCTGCTTTTATCTTCAATAAAGGATGACAGTGTTACAAACTTCTGAAAGAGGTCGAGTACTGTCAATTTTATCAAATGTGGTATCAGCATTTTTCTTTAGTGGTTTTGGAGCAATGTTAACTGCTCTGCCTTGGCTTAGGAAGTGACTTGACTTTTTGCTTTGTACTAGCATTTTGATTCTTGCAGTGAAATTTGAGGGAACACTGAGGAAACAAAACACTTAGAAGACCGGGAAATACCTATTTGGGATATATAAAGAAAAGGATAGATGCGTTTTAATGTATTTTGTTACTGGTTTGCCTTCTTTGTCAGTATATCCTGTTTTCAAGTACTGAATCACTGTGTATGTTGAAATCCTTTAACTCTGCAGTTTGCCGTAACAATTTAAAACTGGAAAATGAAAGACTAACCTAGTGGTTCTTCTCACATTTGACTCTCTGGTGGATAACCCTCTATCTGAAGCTCTCCTTTAAGTTGCATTTAAAATTACTATTTAACGTAATTTGATTAGCTCTTAAAGGTGTTAAGGTGAAAAACTCTTCTATTAAATAAGGAAATTGCAAATTTTGTCTGTGTAATAGCTGTCAGCAAAGCAGCCCTGTGAAGGAGAAATTATCTGTACATCTTAGCTATGTATAGTAGCTGGGGATATATGACCTGGTTTTCTGTGATTAGGTAGCTGTCTTACTGTAACTCATGTACAGTATGTGTCAGGGTTTGTTTTGCACAGGGATCTTTACTGCTCATTTCACATAGCAACAAGATTATGCAGCTTACTGCATAGTAGAAACATAGGAAAAAAGGACTTTCAGTTTTCTTTTTTGATCTGTAGGTTAGAAAAACTCGTCAAGTTAACAGGTATCTAAATGAAAGACCCTGTGATATATGTTTCAGGGATACATATAAATGTTGAATCTCAGTGGATACTTGTGGAAAATTCCTTACAAAGCAAATGAAAAGTGCTAGTAATTATTGAATAATTTGGTGTATGTAATTTACTGTCACATTCTTCTATGTTCATATACAGACCCAAGAAAAATGCTATGTTTTTTGCGTAAGAGATAATAAAAAAAAAATTTAAAAGTACCGGGCAGATACATGTGATATGTGCTGCTAATGCTTCTTAAAAGAGGAGACATGATCAGAAGCAATCAGCCAAATAAATTTGTATTTTGTGCCAATGCACTAAAAAATCTCTAATGACCCAGTCTTAAAAAAAAAAAAAAAAAAGAAGTAGGAGAGCTTGTTTTACAGTGATTACCCCTATTAGGGGAATATAGTAGATTCGATTGGAAATAAAATACCCAAAGCACTTGTGTATTTAAGTTTGAAGATAGGCTTGTGATACAATGACTCCCTAAAGTCTTCGCTGTGGTAAGTAGGAATTGAACAAATAACAGAACAAGTGGGATGCCGTGGGTTAAGCAGCCTTCACCTCAAAGATATGTAGCTGAGTGAGAACTGAGGAAGCAATGAAGAAGGCAGGGGTGGGGAGAATACAGTGCACCGGTAATTTAACACTTCCTTTGATAGAACAGTAGTCTCTTAATGGTCAGAAAGTTACAGATTTATTGGAGAGAATCAGATGGTCTTTTGGTGTACTATATGGTAAGAAGGCATGCAAAAATTTTGTCTTTTTAGACCATATATGTTCAGCTTTAGATCTTAGATCTGGTACGCTGTCAAAGTATTACTGAAGTCAGGATATTTCAGGTAAGTAAGGCTATGTTTCAATTCTTCTTCTTCCCAAAACGTTCATTAAAAATAGCAAAACCAATCTGTGCATTTTCAACACAGAAATTAAGATTTGAAAGCAAAAAACTAGATACAACACTTGTGGTAGGAAACAGCATAGAAAAGGAAGCTTAGTTCTTTCAATCAATAGTCCTCTCTGTACCTTTTGTGCATGCTTCAGTAGTTCTTCAATTCTTGTGTATTAAGCCACTTTGCAGGATTAGGACAGATGAGTGATTATAGTTAAAATTGAAACCCCGCTGGGATCAGGTCAAAACTTTGCTAATCTCTTCCTACTCCTTCAGTGATAATATTTTGTGCATTTTTCCTTGAAATAGCCCAGACTGGGGATCCCAGTCCTGTCTGCTATAGCTCTATGTGTACCTAGGGCTTTGTAGGACCCACCTCAGCATATTGAAGCCAGTTATGCCCCAACTTGATTGCTTATTCTCAATGGAATTTCAATAGGATTACAGTCACTCTAACAACTTGGAAAAAACTGAATTTATGCTGAGCACTGGCCTTCAAGTCAAGAAAGCTGTGAACGCCTGTTAGGAGGATATCATTTGGTTTCAGGCCAGAGTCTGTGTTTTGGGATTTTTATTTTTCTTTTTCTACAGCCAGGGCAATTTGAAAAGGTCTTCGTGCAAATAGAAAATATTCTATGTAAACACTTTCCAAATGTGAGCACAAAGGGAAGATCCTGCAGCATGTATTTTGTAAGTCACAGAAACACTGGTCATCCAACATCAGACTCTGCTAACTCCTCTTGTGTGTGTGTAACACATCTTCCTCCATAGATAATTCCACTGATTTCAAATAAGTAATTATGTTTATTAATATAATTATGTTAGCACAAGAGCTCTCTCTAGTGGAGCCAATGATGCTTTACTGGTTGTGTTGCTCAGATACTGAGAAATAGAAATACTTAACCCTGCTGTCTCCCAAATACAGCTAATGTCAGAATGGCATTACTGTCACACAGCATATAAGGAATGCTGTGTCTGAGAAATACTTAAAAAACATAATTTACAAACGTTGACGGAAGGAAATCTTTGCCGCTTACTAACACCATTGCCCTCAGCAGAGCTTGGACATTTTCGGAAGGTCTCCATGGGCTGTTCAAGAAGAATATGAGATTGTTTCTGAACATCCAATTATATTTGTCAAGTCTTCTGTTCCACTATTATTTTTGAGATATGATGACTACAACTGGACAAAATGCAGAATGTGTTGATGCTATGTCTTTTCCATCAGAGGACATGACACTGTGTTACGTTTATGTCTCTCAATCCTTAAAGAACAGCCCAAATCCCACTGTTGTGCCAGGTGCAGCAGCTTTCAAGAAAACATTGTAATAGGTAGAGAAGTTCAGGAGACAAGCGGCCCATCCAAACAGCCTTTTCCCTCAGCCATGTGGCTGGCTTTTGTATCAGAAGAAAGTAGACATCAAAAGAAAAATCTTAGAGATGTGTGAAACATAATAGCTCACTTTACACTAATCAAACATTAGTTCTGTTGACTTTCTGGTTACTTTGAACCTACCAGTATTCGGTAAGGAGATGAAAAAATTTAAGAGAGTGCTTTTGGAGAGAACAAGAATTAATTTACATTGCATGGTCTTTTCCCTTCTGTTTTTAAATAAGTTTTCAGATTTGATGTAGTTGGCTTTCACAGCTACAGCTATTTTCCCCCTAGATTTTCAGAAGCCCCTTTCAAGCTGCTAAAGAAACAAACTAGTTCTGCTATGGCAACTATATTGCTTGGCTTGGAAATCAGTTAAATTGACTAGTAAAACCAGCATGTTTCTGTGATGGCATGTGGTTAACTGGGAGGTGCCCCAGGGTTTAATGCAATGATCAGTGTTATTTTAACAAATTAGTTTTGACTGGCAAGTAGTGGGATGACAAAACCTGTAGCAGATAGTTACTGGAATTAGTTACCATTTAGGAAAGATTATGAAAAACTAGGTAAGCTGTGAGGTGTGGAGCAGTTGAGTAAGTTGAGGTAAACCACACTGGGAAGAATCAGAGCACTCTTATACCCTGGGCACTCCATTATCTTTCTTTCAGATCAAACAAAGAAATGTAGCTCTGAGTCCTAAAAGAGGAACAAATCTAAATGGGAGCAGTTAAAAACAGTTCCACTGAAGTGAAAGTGAAACATCTATGGAGGCCAATGCTCAGGGCATAAAATGCAGAACACTGAGGGCCTTCCATTGGCTTTATGGTTTACACAGTACCACTAGAAAAACTGGCAGATATTGCACAAAGGATTTGAAGCCTGGAAGCCCATCCTAAATGTAACTAATTATGCCTTATTCTTAAAAGTGGTCCATGTTTGGTTACTTTTATTTTTATTTTGTTCTTTTTTTTAGATGGCAAAAAGAGGATCCATCTTTCCAGCAGCAGCCTGATTGAACACCAGGTACTTTCAGAGAATTGAGAAGGCTATGGCCCAGTTCCCTCCTTTTTTCTTCCAGAAGCCAAATCTTTTGAAAGAGAAGGATGTATTTCCCTCTCTCATGGCTTCGCGCACGTCTTCCTCTTGTGCCTGCCCCATGATGGTACTTATGCTGAAGCAACCATCTATTAACAGCAGGTAATTTTTCTCAGAAGCCTGTTTGAGGAATCACAGAATGATAGAGGTTGGAAGGATCCTCTGGATATCATCTAGTTCAAAGCTCCTCTAAAGCTGGTTCATCGAGAGCAGGTTGCACAGGATCATACCCAGGTCAGTTTTGATAATCCTCAGAGGAGACTAGGCAACCACTCTGGGAAGCCTGTTCCAGGGCTCCATCACCCCCAAAGGCAAGAAATTTTTCTTCATGTTCAGATGGAACTTCCTGTGGTCTAGTTTGTGCCCACTGCCCCTTGTCCTGTTGCTGGGCATCTCTGAAAAGAGTCTGAAAGGAAGCGTTACTGGGGAGTCTTTGAAAGTATCAACATCTGCAAAATAGCATTTCTTTGCCTCCTGCTTCTGCCTGCCTGTTCCATATTGTAGCTAGTGATCTTTATTACTTTGGGTGTTTGTTTTTTTTACGATTTATCTGCTTCTTTTAATGTCTCAGTACTTGTTTTTGTATGACTCATCCTTCTTGAATATCATCAGAGGCAAATGGTATGGTATACATGCAAACATCTGCACTCATATTTGGCTTCTCTTAGAGTTAAAGGAGAGAAATATGCACCTTTAGGGGCTCAGATCACGTCCTTTTGAAAATAACATCTAAAGTAGGTCATGTAAATCATGACTTTAAATGCCTATTTTATACCCAGTTTGAGTATGAAAAGAAAAGTGAATGGACAGTCTTATACTGTCTTCAGGTCCAAGGCAAAAGTTTCCTTTCCATTTTTGTGTGATAGGACAAACTGCTTCAAGAAGCAGTTGACTCAAAGGTGTTACCACAAATCTAATATGAAGCATTATGAGGAGCTGAAGAAATGTAACTGAGAGGCCAGTCTGTCTTGCTGGAGCATTACTACCAGTGAGGAGGAGAAGAGTGTGGCCTGTCCATCCATCCTGTTTGAATTTGACAGGGCTGTCAGGTGGAAGATTGTAGTTTTTCTCTAAGACTGAACACACTGATATGGCCATCACTTGGAGATGAAGCTTTAGGTGTTCAAACTTTTATTTTTACACCTTTACTTCTTCAAATAGGCGTTCACTTCAGCTTTAATTTTGTATGTTGGCATTTGGAGAAAAGCAAGCTTCTTTTATGCCTGCCTTCTTTTATTCCTTTTCTTCTTCAGTTTGTGCACTACAGAATCACCATCCCTGACAACGACAGATAAATTTCAAATTCTGGGTTGAACAGTTAGTGTCTCAAGTGTTTTATTCATGGGCACCATATGCAAAAAGTGAGTATTTTTTCCTATTGTGGGAAAGTAATGTTATGTTCAGAACTGCCAAAGTTACTTGAATTTGACTTAGCTGTGTTTTCAGGTGAACCTAGAAATAAATGGAAAGTTGAAAAAAGCAGCTACATGTGAAATACATGGTATACCTGTAGTTTTAATTCTTTTAGGTCAGAAAATATTCAAATGCATTCACAGTATTTTTGATTGAAAGAATTTGTAATTGGATTTCCAAACATGCTGCTTTCATCTTGGGCAGTACAATATGCACTTTGATAATAACATGGCTATGTCATTAGAAAGAAGTCCATTTACTGGTTTAGGCATAAAAGGAGATACAGAAGAAGACAATAAAATGCTTTCTAACATAATGCACCTTATTTTTTATTGTATTCAATAGAGGCATGATGAATAAGTAATCTTATAAGTGCATCAGAAGTACACCTTGGCTGATCTCTTAGAGGTGTTGAGATTTCACTGCTATTGAGATTATTCATAATATCACTTTAATTTCTAATAAAGTGCACAGAACTTTATAATGGATGAAAATATGCGCCCACAAGCTGCTTAAGATCATCTGTTGGAAGAAGCAAACTTCCACACCGTAAAAGTAATCCAAGACAGGAGGAAAGGAAATTAAATGGATGTGAAAAGTAACATGTTCAAAATTACTTCTTTTTAAAATACAAAGCCTGTAAATAATAATTTCATTATTTTCACTTATTCACACTCTCTTTTACTGGTGGCTATATACACCTATAAGCTGTGCTGGGCATTTAGTTACATTTTCCCCCCATACTTAATGTTATCACATGCAAATTAGATTTGCAGAAAACTAATCTGGTCCAGGTAGTAAACGTCACTGTTTGAATTACTTTATTCATCCATTCCTTTTTTTTTTGTATAGCATTTATGCAATTACCAGTGCTAGTGGGATTCTCCTTTCCCTCCCCCCATGAAATCAGAAAAAATTAAATCCAAGGAACTTAAATATGGTTTACAATTTTCTATAGCTTTTTTTCCCTTTTCTAGGAGAAAGAGAAAGGAGCTTTATTTGCTTTTAAGACATTTGCAATTTTAAATTTAATACCAGAACATAAGTAATTTTCATGATAATAACAGCACTTATATTCATAGGAAACTGAGTGATTTTGCAACCTCAAAGACAATAGTAAAGCCAGTAGAGTAGTTCTTTGTCAGAAGGTATGCAGCTCTGGTTTTGGACTCTCAGCATTTCCTACATGACAGCTCTGCCTGCTTAATAATAAAGACACTCTTAGGACTACAAATGTATCCAGATGGATTTTACATGGTATTTGTTTTGAATTTTGTTCCTCACAAGGAGAAAAGGAGGCTTTTGAATTGACTACTGTTTCTTTTTAAAAGTACATTTGAATTACGCTCTTTATTGGAAAAAGTATCACAAAATAAAATGTAGTAATTGTTCTAGTGTTTGAAGATGTGCATCAGTATTCATGTTTCTGATGTTAATAATATCCTTTCTCTAGAACTGATGAAACATTGAAAATAACTGGGGATTCATTTTGCACACTAAGCCTTCATATTCTGAAGCTCACTTGATGTTCAAAATTGCACCTACAGAAACACAGACCTTTTTGAAAGCCACACTTCCTCTTGAAAATATTTCTGTGGAAACCTTAATGAATCAAGAACGGATTTGTTGTGCTCTCTATTGCCAAATACAGTCTCTAACAGTTTCGGTTTTTTTTCTTAAGTAAAAGGTTGTCCACGACTTCAGTTTTAGAATACAAAAAAAACCCCAACATCTATGGTGTATTGCAAGAATTTAAAGTGGAAAATACCAGCTACTAGAATAGCTGATTAGTAGTAATTTATTGCTCATACCTGAAGTATATCATAGTTGGGTTTTCAATGCCCTCATCCTAGTTGTTGCTGTAGTGAGTTGGGTACTGTACAACCAACCTTTTCCAAAACACAGCCCTTTTAAAGAAACCAAAGATATCAGAGATTTTGAGTCCACTTTATTAATAAAAATATATTATAAAATCAAAGGTGTCATTCCAATGTTTTCAGATAATATTTGTTTTCCATGTTGAAACGATTTTCATTTAGAAGGTTGCCAAAATTGAGTGATGTAAATTTAGAATTTAAAAATTCCTCAGTAAATTACATTTTTAACTTGTCTTATAAAAGAAACTTACATATTATCCTTTTTGTTTTGTTTTGTGAGTGAAGATAAAGTCAATTACTGACAACATTGGTCTTGATCCTGCAAACAATTGTGTACATATTTAACTCTTCTCTTGCAAGAAGCTGTCTGTTTTAGCTGGTCTGCTCCTGATGTTGAAGTTAAACCTATGTGACCAGAGACTTTTTCAGATCAGGAGTTATGGAAGACTGATGTAAAACGTAGGAAAGAGAAATACTCTGTAAGTAAATCAACATTGTTTGGTTACATTATTTTTCTTTATATTATTTTTAAAATCTTGGTTTGTGGTAGGAACAGAATTACTGTTGTTGCACTGATTCCTCTGCATGGGAGAGAAGAAATCCAGTAGTCATCTGTTCTGTCAGTTCCTTTGTATGTTAGATCTGTGGACCGTGTTACTGGAAGAGTGGACTTTTAGTCCCCTCACCAGATTCCATGGCAGATGACCTTAAATGCAGAAATAATCTGCACTTTTTCTTTTTAAGTATTCATCATAATTTGTTAGATCAAATCAATTTTGTTATTAAAATGGGCTTACTTGCTTGGATAGACTAGAGTATAAATAATGATGTGCTGTGACACATACTGTGATTTGCAACTAAGAAAGTTAATGATTCTCTTCAAAAGACTAAAAAAACCCCAAACCACACTTCCATCAGATTCTCCAAACCTGCATGGAAGTGACCTGAAAAAGAAAACAAAGAAAATATGTGTCCTCAGCCGTATTTGCTTTCAATAAATTTTAGAAAACTAAGGAAAATTCCAGGACAAAAAAGTGCCCTACATGTTACTCTCAGACTCCAAGAGGACGTGTGAAAAGGCCTGGGAAATTCAAGGTGTGGTACATTAAGAGAACAGCCTAGGTTCATAGTAGTTCATCAGTAACTAAAAAGATCAGAATAAAATGAATACTGGCCAGCATAGTTTAATAGAAAATAGATCTCTGATAAGCAAAATTGTTTTTATTCTTTGATGATGCTAAATATGACTGGTATGGCAAATGGGTAGGTGTGATGTACTTAGACATTTAAAAGGTATTTGACTTTGTAAAACATGCTGTTCTGAGTTAAAAAAAAAAACAAACCCTATCACTATACCATGTCAATAAAACATATGTTAAATAGATTAAAATCTGGCTAGCTGACAGGTAATGCAGGTAGTTGTCAATGGAGAGCCATCATTGACCGTAGGTGTTTCTCATGGTCTTCTGCAGGGACAGATACTGTGCTCAGCCCAGTACGACACCTGCCCCACTGTTTGTGAAGCTAGTACAAGAGCACTGCTGATAGATTAAGAGAATGGTAAATAATCATGAGGACAACACAGTCTTATGCAGGGATTCTGCCACTCGTAAACAATTTCATCTTCATTTCTTTTTCTCCATAGGGAGCTACCTGTTTGAACTGTGGTCTGTGATATACATTTTCACAGGACATCAGAGTAGATAATTGAAGAGCTGTGGCCTCAAATTCTATGAATCTAAAAAGTGGTGGTATCTGTGTGTTAAAAACCACAATGGAATAAGGTTAATGAATCGATGGGAGGATTTAGTGAATTTCACAGGGAAACTGAAGATTTGTTTTTGTTGTTGTAGAACATGAAGTATAGGAAGCTGCTTGTGTTTAGCATGGCTATGAACATCAACTAGTTATATACCTGATCAAATCAATACTTGTAAAGGGAAGGGCATGCAGTGGCATATAGGTACCATGTCTGCATCACCAATATTATGTGTAGATGGCTAACCTGATGGTCTGAGTCTTTACAATCCTCCTGACATACAGGCAGTAGCACTTGGTGCAGATCCTTGGTGGAATCTAGGTGCACCTTAGCCCTGCTCACCCAGCATTGCACCTTCCCTAATGAACCTGTCTCAAACCAGTCAATCTTGACTTTTGAGGGGATTGTGTACCCATATTATGCTAGGACTAGAGGTGACTTATGTCCAGCTAGCTTAGGGAGCTCTAGCAAGTCACATGTGGAGATGACCAGAAGAGGCTTTCATGTTCATCATACAGAGAAGGAGACAGATCTGTAGCCCTTGCTGGGAAATTGCAGTAATTCATAAACATAGTGACAAAAAATAAATTCTGATGAGGGACGTCAACTGCCAATTATAGTTGTTTGGATAATACTTCATGCTGGTGTCCTTTTCAGCATTCTTGAATGAATAACATGCACCGGAGAATATTAGACTTTGTTCTTACTGCTTGTCTTAACTTTTTTTTTCCTAGAGCTGTGTGTGTACAAGGCTGGTAGGGCTTGTGAGCAACATTTTGGATTTTTTTCCAATAAGTTAGATATTATTATGTAGAGCAGTGTGTTGATAGTACTCATCCTGGATCAGCAACATCAAATGGAAGCCCTTTTTGCCCTAAGGCTTCTAGTTTTCTGCAGTATTAGTATTGACAAGTTCAAGTTCTGACTCAGATTCATTTATATAGAGGTAGATGGATCTAGATAGTTATTTTAAACGAGGGCCTTACTAAATCAAAATTAAAGAGCACATAAGCATGGTAAGTATAATTTCCTAGAAGCAGGAAAAACACTCCCCTTAGAGTTTTCGGATAGCCTGAACTGACCTTGCAAACAGGTCCACAGAGAAATTAAACCCTTGGTTGTTTCCAAAACTCAATTTTTGGAACAAACTTCTAGTTTGTTTCAAAATAATCTTTTGTGGGAGAGGACAGAAGGAAAGATAAAGAACCAACTTGGTTTTGAGAAGATACTGAGGGACTAAAGCATTCCACTGCTAGTGAAATAAGAGTTTTTCTTAGATTATTGAGAGCTAGGAAGATTTTTGTTTGTTTGTTTGTTTGTTTTGGGGTTTTTTTGTCATTGTTGTTTTATTTCTTATTTCTTCTGAAGCTATTCCCATGCCTGAAAGGTAGCTTTTTGTCTCTGCTGATACAGCTTTGACTATTGCATTTCAAATGATGGCAAAGGGTTTAGAAGTCCGGAAAAGGTATTTTTTTACTCTAATATATTAACCTATATCAATAGTTCAGATTTATTATTATTTCCTACATCCTACTTCTATTTTTCTCTTCCATAGACAGTTACCATACTCAATCATACTCTTCCCTTGAAACAGAACTGATGAAGGCCATGAAGACGTGTTCAAGTGTTTCTTACTAAATTACTTCATTAAAATTAAAAAATAATTAGAAGGGCAAGCATATATCAAGAAAAATAGAAACTGTTGAGCATATCTTTGTTCAACAGTAAAAATTTCTATTGGTTCTCAGTAGTCAGCACTGTGTTCTTCACTTTCTAACATATTGGAGGGAACTGAAAGGAATTTGCCTTCAGAAAGACTGTAGGTAAAACTAGACACTACACAAATAATTTGGAATTTTCCTTTTAGCAGGAGTAACTGCTTACAGCTGTAATGCTATGTGTATATGTACAGGCAACATTATGGGATTTTCTTAGACATATCTTTGGAGGTATGTATTCTTGTGCTTACTGATGTCTGTTTTTCAGCAACATTTTTGCTGTTCCATTCCTGACATTTGTCTTTAAGAACATAATGGATTTAATTAATGACTGGGGGATGCATCTGAATGTCTCCAGAGCCTTGTTCCATATATGGACTCTATGTTTTAGCAGAAGTCCCTGGCATATGAAAAGTAACTATATCTATTAATGCCTGCTTTTATTTTTTTTCTTTTAGAAAGACTACATAATTTACTGAAGAAATTAGTTTTTACACATTCTTGGATGTATTATTCATGAAACAAAAAAAAGTGACGTAAGTTCAAGAAACAGAAAGGTAATCACTTCTAATTTCTATCAGTTGCACATGGTTTGCATGTGGCATTGAAAAAAATGCATTACGAGAACATAGTCAACAATAAACACTGGCAGTAATTTCTGTCTTTTGTCTCCTGTTGTAGCTTTTGAATCTGTATACTCAAATTTTTGTTTCAAAATCAAAAGCACCATGGAAAAGATGATAGAACTCAAATTTCTTTTCAATCCACCCATTTCCCTAGGAAATATGTTCATATGCTCCTCTCACAGCATTATAAGATGCCTCCAACTATCTCAAGTGATCTCAACAACCACTTGTTGCTCACTTGATGGTCATACGGGCTTGGTGTTAGTTCCACCACTAATCAGTTAAAATTAAAATTTTGGTATGTATACAGAATCTGGGCTTCCCTCTTCATATGTCAGCAAACGGCTGCTGTCCACGTAGATAGTACTGCTTCTACAAACATGCACTAAAAAAGCTCTCAGGGCATAACGGACAGGAGATTAGGTCGTCAGGGGGAATAAGATTCAGAAAGCTATTTGGGAGTGTATTTTCCATTAATTTGAAATCAACCGTGCTGGGAAACACAAACATTTTTGTGACTGACAGGTCCAGTCTAACTAAAGGACTCCTATCCATTGACACTCTGGGTTAGGACACCCAGCACCAAATTCTTTACATGAGAAAGGGCATTTGATATGTAGACTTGTGTGTTAGGAATTACCGAATCTGGCACCTGTGATCTTCACACCAAACAGGGGTAGAACCTGTGGGAGGTTACATCTTGTCCCTAAGGTCAAGCCAAGATCCTGCTATCAAAGTAAGGACCAGGTCCCTTTCCCAGCCTGGAAGTCCTACCATCCTACTTATGCCAGTTGAATTCAGGTAATGGGAACAAAAGAAAACCAACCCAGAAAAAGAAGCTAATAGTTTGCTGTTGATGCTTTTTTTAAACGAGGAGGGTACGTCAGACTGGTTTTCGTGTAATCATAGTGATTGTGACACTGAGTTGGATGAAGGAAACACTTTTACTTCATAAGTCCTACTGTGAGAGATAAAAACTTCATTATATTCACTGAATAGTGTCTAGTAGTAGCATTTAACTCATAAAGTTCAGACTTGACCATTGCAATTTGTACCATGGTGCCTTGGAATGTGCTCTTGCAGGTCCAAGATGGTCATGGTGGGAGTCAGAAAGTCCTTCCTCCCTCCCAGGGTCTGGCTAAATACCTCAGCCACTTGTGGGCTCTGTGGGCAGCTCATATCCTTTCCTCTCCTCCTTCTTTCAACCCCCAGATGCCTCAATTCCTAGGAAAGGAAACTAGCCATGCAAGCTGACAAAGATCATTGGTGTTTCAGCCAGGTCCATAACATGGATAACTGGTGATGAAGCCAAAAAGCACAACCTACAACATGTACCAGCCTAGGATTTTGGAGGGATAGAGAAATAGTCTTTCACAAGAAGAGAAGACTGAGTGTGAAGGTAAGGGGAAGAAGTTTCAAATATACAAAAGGCTTCTGCCAGGACAAAAGAAACAATGTTTGGTTTTGTTTTTTAATTTGGGGGTGGGTGGTTCAGGAAGTCATTGGTTTAAAATTCAGAAAGGAATATATAGGGCAGATGTTAAGAGCTATTTCCTTGTGGTAAAGACAGAGAAACAAATTGCTTGAAGAGATTGTATGTAAAGACCTCTAACGATGAAATGCCAAAGCCTAGTCAAGAATAGCATAAATGTAATAGATTTTCTTTAGGGAGTGAGGCTGGACAAGATGACTTCTTGAGGCACCTTCCAGACCTTTGCTTCTATAAACTGTATTTGGACTGACATGGAGACCACAAGCAGAATGTTCTAAAGGACATTACACAACCAGTTTGGGGATCACATGCCCCCTTGTTTATTTTTGATACCAGTTCTGGGCTCATCTATACAAGATTCTACACTGTCTGGGCACTGGTTGCCTGAGGCCAATCCATTTTGTGCAGGAATACCTGGCATCAGCCATAACGTGGTTGAGTAAACAGAGCTTTGATTTTAACCATGAAAGAGCTAAAAGCTCTTACTTGAGGATTCTAATGCTAGACCCTAATGGCCAGAGAGAATTTAGATTCACAGAATCTTACTTA
Source organism: Coracias cyanogaster (assembly GCA_033124195.1). Lineage (NCBI taxonomy): Eukaryota > Metazoa > Chordata > Aves > Coraciiformes > Coraciidae > Coracias > Coracias cyanogaster. The sequence continues at coordinate 34,821 of JAVSBS010012252.1, forward strand.
TAGATGGGTTTAAATATCTCCTCCTTAAGGCATTCCCAAAGCTTCATTAGCAATTTTGGACTGGGGTGATTCAGCAGAAATATAAATGGAGATGTTCAGTTAAGTTTTGTAGATGTGCTGCAGGATGAGACAAAGCATATGTTTATA
>JAVSBS010012252.1:44799-79019 GCA_033124195.1 Coracias cyanogaster
CAATGTTAGAATGTAGTGCACAAATTAACAGTTATTAAATGCACTGATGAATCCATAGCAAGACTAAGCTGAGCCTCTCTTCTGCAGAAGGAGGTACAAGAAGGAAAAGCACATTTCATAGTCATTAAATGCCTGCTAACTTCAGAAATGTAAGCTGAGCTGGAAAGATTAGGAAGGAAAAGAACAGCAACAGACACAACTTAGGTCTGGATAGTTTCACGCCCTTTTTTATAATGGACAAAGACTTAAACCCACAGTAGCTTTATTTAACTCCTGTTTATTTTAGTTGTAATTATGAATGTAGGTAGCGACTAGACAGTGAAATGTGTATTTTCAAGAAACTTGGTCTGTGTGGTTTGAGCAGGATTGTGTTGCAACTTGTTTCCCTAAGGCTTCAAATACCTCTCACCTAAAACTGTAAGGTAAAGTATGAAACTCTAATGAAGAAATAAATTTAAACTACCTAATTAATTAAAATCCTGGAGAATTAGCATTAAAATTGCATTCATTGCAATAGTAAGATTATTTACAGGTTCTTTGTATTCCATATTAAAACCATAAACTGCTTTAATAGCAAAGAAAATTTGGAAAATGTACTTTCCACAGAGCATTTTAATTGTGTTGTTGTACAGAAGCATTTGCACACAACTGAAAAAAACAATTTGTTTTTTAAATCCATGTGATTATTTTTGTATATGTGTATGATTTATTTTTCTGAAATTTTGGACGTGAAGAATGTTTAGAGATGACCAAAAACTCCCATCCAAACCCTTCCCATCAATCCAAACCATGCCTTGAATTAAAAAATATAAATGACCTTGTATTCAACACACATTAACAAAACAAACAAATAACCAACCACACAAACCAGGGACTAAGCAGCAGAGGGCTGAAGTCAGCATCCTTAAAGCATATTTGTGCACCCTGCATCTTGTCATGATTGATGTGTTGCACTCGCGGCATTTGACAAACATTGTTTTGCAGGTACTTAGCATGATGACAAATTAACAAATGGAATAAATGGATTACAAAGCATTTACATAGTCATTTATGCCTTCTTGCCATACAGTCAGGGCTACTACAAAGTGATCTGAGGATAGTTATGAAGAGATACATAAGCTTTACAAGGTGCAGCACACAGCAGGGTGATTAATGCAAAAAGATTAATGAACATAATTTTGAATCAGTAGTAGTCTTACACTATTTGCTCATTTTGTTATTAATAGGCACTGAAATCATGACCCTTACTTCATAAATCCTGAAAAGGCTGGCATTGGGCTGCCACAGATAGCATTCTTGAAGCATCTTTGAAACCACCGCTGATAAACAGGGACAAAAGGGATGATCATCCAGAAGGAAACATCTGAGAAAGCAGAGTGAATTAGCTTGGGTGATGGTCCACTCTATCATGGCAGCAGTGCTCCTGGCTCCTCCAGACCCTACTGATCTGGCACTGTAAATCACAGTGGGCTCTTGCTGAAGCGACCTCAGGCTTAAAATGACTTGGTGGGCTGTCTCCCAAGATTTTTATGGTGGGGAAACAACAGGAGTAATTTTTCACGAGTCATCCCTTGAAAAAGATGACTGTTGAGCAGTGATGTTGCATTTCTAGATAGGGACCAAAAGTGCTTCTGTCTGGGAGAGACCTCATGGGATCTTGATGTATCCACTGGGCTGCAGAAGCTTCTGAAACACGAAGATGACCCTTACTTCATGCAAGTGTCACCAGTGCACAGTGCAAAGCTGCAGAAGCTGCCACCAGACTGTATTCCTGCTGTCTCTTTCTCATTCTGTAATAAATTTATTAAAACTTGGTTCGTCCACATCCCAGCAGAGATGACAGAGATCATAATCCTAAACATATTCCATGGATGTTTCCCTTTGTCCCGTTTTGGACAAGTAAACAGAAAAGCAATTTGTACTAAAATTGTTTTGGGTTTGGTTTTTTTTTTAATTTTAAGTTTGATTATTTAGATGATGCATGCTAATTTTTTATGTGTACTGAAAGATACAGAAAATGTTTGGTCTTACACATTCAGCCTAGCAAGTTAACACGTGTCAGCTGAGCTGTGCTAACTGCCCAATTTTGTGTTCTTTGCCTGTGGCAGCTATATAATGGTTCAATTTAGCTTACCCTCAGAGAAAGCACCTGCAGAGATTTGGTGTACCACAGGCTGTCTCACCCCTTACAGGCACGCAGAGCTGTGAGTTTCTTATTTTGACCACCGCAGTTTACTGCATGCTTGTGCTATCTTGGGTTACATGGTATGTATTGTTGGGGACATAGTGAAAGCCAAAGGGTCTCCCCAGGTATGGAGCACTGAACATCTGCAGGATGACCTCCTCCTAGTACTGCTCGTGCTCTGGGAGAACATAATTGTCTCCCCTTGCCTGTATGACTGCTGGAGGACACATTTTCCATTGTGGGTACATTGCATATTTGTGGCCCCTGAGGTGGTGGGTTGGAGAGCCAAAGGCTGGGGTGTCGCAGGGCAGCTGCTGTGAGTTATATGGGAGTGAAGTCTGGCACTGCAGATTTGCAACCCATTCTAGGAATGTTAAGAAATGCTTTTTCTGAAAATGTTTTGCTGCAGAAATGCACCACACCCCGTCTGGATTGCAAAAGGGGAAAAGAGAGAATGAAGTAATAGACAAGGGAGTGACAGCAATTAAAGAGCTGCAACAGACACTTTTGCCTTAGGGGGCATCAGTGGCATGAACTGATGTGAGGAAGGGAAGAAAGGAGAGTTAAAGGACATGCATTAAACTATAGGTAAGAGCTGTGATTCTTAGCTTAAACAAGCAGCTAAAAATGTAATATGTTGAATGAAACTCCACAACCAGCCTACTCAAAGGCATTAAAATTGAAAAAGAAAAAGAAACACAGAATAAAAAGTGTGATAAAATAATGCTAACAGTAAGAGTGTGGTGCTTCTCAAACAACATTGCATGTGAAATATATGCCTGAATGCAAGCTCTGGTAGGCACAAAGTAGAAAATAGAAACTTAAATCTCTGTGATCTTCTCTTTGCATTTCAAGAAAACATTTGGTATAAAATACAAAATAGAGATTGACAAATAGAATAAACTACAGAAAGAATTAAAGAAGATTTGGTTAAAATGAGAATAGACTCATAAAACTAGTATTTAAGGATGTTGGAGATTTTGTAATTGGATCATCACAACAGCAAGTGTTACATACTTTAAAATTGGCTCTTATTATGATATTAATTAACTATCTTAGATATTAACTATCAAGATATGATGTGTGGGGGAGAAAAAGAGCACTTGAGGTAGAACTCTGTCTGGTACATATAGGGATGTGGAAGTTGAGTAGCTAGTCCTATCTCAACTCTTCTGGTGAGTCATAGGCTGACATGTCTAATACTCCCTATGTATAGTTCTGGATACCTGTTGAGATGATCCAGCTATCCAGTGTTGAAATGCTGATCTTTTGCATGTGGAGTTCTGAGCTTCCTCAGACAGCACTGACCAGGAATCTGGTTGTATTTCCAGATCTGGGAACAGTATATTCATACTAAACAAGATGTGACAGCATTTAGTCCAAGTGCAGAACTACACTAAGGCGATATTGGTGTCAATGTCCAAGCTAGACTTCCTCATGCATTGTGCCTATTGAGTTTAGCTACATCCCCAATACAGGTACTTCAGCTAATTAACTCAATTAAGTATGTGTGGAGAAAGCAAAGAAACATTATGCTTAGTCAGCTGTGAGATCTTCGAGAGCTTAGCCCTGTAGCTCATAGGACAGTCTGTTTTGCAGAAGATGATGGACTTTTGAGAGGAGGGGTTTTTGCATGTCTTAGGTTAATGATTGGACTCACTGATCTTAAAGGTCTTTTCCAATCTAGGCAATTCTGTCATTCTGTGGATGGCTACCGAGTTTCTTGAAACATTTGAAAAGTTGCCTTGACCATGCTGGAGTAATTAATGGGATTTCACTTTTCTGTGTGTACTTAACTACAGATTTATGCATGGTAAAGCTCACCACTGTCCAAATGTACCTGTAGGGCCTCAGCTAAAGCCTTTGAAGTCAGTATCAGTCTGAAGGGAATGAGAGGTGCATCATGCCCTTAAACAAATATTTCTGGAAAGTCCATTGTGCATATGGAGAAATATTTTCTTGCTAAGCTGACATTGTAAAATTAAATAATATTTTGGCTCCAGGCCTTAAAGGAAATAGGATGACTTCCTTTTCACATATTATTTTTTAATGATCCAAAAAATATGTTTAAGCTTATTTTTATTTTAAAGAGACTGTGTATCTTTTTTCAGACCTTTCTAAAGAACCCACCCCAAGAACAAAAAATACCCTGAGTCCATTGATGGAAGAGAAAGCATCAGAAATTATTAGCCTGAAAAGTTTTGTTCGGAAAGCAGGGAATAAATGGAAACTCTTTTGCAACCTCAAGAACTGTTTTGCACTGTATGCCAGTCTGTGGGTGTTTGTGTGTGTCAGAGCTCGTCACGTAGCTATCAGGATTATATTTTCCATCCAGGCTTATGAATCATTCAGAAATGGATCCAGATTTCTGCTATTGTTTTGCTATTTGTAAGCATAAATTGGATAATCTGGGCAATAACTTTCAGACTACAGAACGTCCATAAACTGACTGCTGCAGAGTGTCACCTCTGGCTGTTCACATAGGGGATTGATTAACAATTTCGCAGGGGAGCTTTCAGCTTCCCTTTCAGAGAACTAAAATTTTTAAGAAGTTTGAATGATTAATATCAAATTAAGTAACAATTTAACAGCAGTTAAAGGATCTGATTTTCAATTCCTGTTGTAAGTCTTCCTGTAATGGGAAGCAAGTTTTGCATACCTTCTGTAATGTTTGTAAACTTTTGCTCATTTGAATTGTGCTACTGAATAAAAAGAATAACTTCTGGGAAGTACTCACCATTAGTTTAGCAGGGACACTTGTCAGTTTAGCACACAGTGTTCAGAAGTCATGTTTTAGTACTCTTTATTTAATAACCTGAGTTATCTTTGGTGTGGATTCAGAATATATGGGGGAAAAAAAGGACTATATGCACGTGTGTTTCTTGTTACCATTTTGTTATAACAAGAATATATGTTGCTAGTCCAGCAATACTGTAAAACAAATGGCTTTATTAAAATATTTGCAGGATAGATACCAAAGGACCTCTGGAGGAGGTTAGTCTTTGCATGCCCTGTCTTTATGTATTGTTAACACCTGGGTGACGCCTGAGGCATGCCAGCCAATAATTATATACCTTCATATTTCTTTCCTGACGGTCTGTCATCATTAGTTCTAACTGTGAGTTAAAGAGAGATTCTTCATGCCTACCCTTTTTCCCTGTGCCGAATTCTACAATATCTTCTGCAAAATCATATTTATTTCACCAGCAGGATACATAATGGGGTTCATTACAATTCTTTTGCAAGCAAAATTAAAATAAGGCTGTGCTGGATCTTCTAAACTACTTAAGTGACAGCTGCAGAATGGACTATTTGAGCCAACACATAGTAGAAAGTCATTTGCAATTAAAATATTTTAAATTAAGTTCCTAATGACCATATTTTGAAGTTACTTTAAATCAGGACCATCATGGTTTGCACCTCAGAGAAAGGCAATGGCATAGGATTTGCTTGTAACTCATACATGGTCACTTCAGCAGTGGGCTTTCAGTGGGAAGCAAAGACTCATAAAACACCCATGTGTCAGTATACCATGAAAGTTAGGTCGGAACAAGGGAGTTCAGCTCTGCATACAAAATCATGGGGTTGAAGGACAGAAGGAATCAGTAGGTCATCTGGCTTGATTTCTTGTTTCATATGAGCACCTACCTCTCTAATGAGGTTAGTAATTTGCTATTAATTGGTGCATATGTTGCATCTGACTTACATAGCTCTTACAGTAAAGCTTTCAATCTTTATGTGAGGGCATTAGGATGTGGGGAAACTATATGTCCATTGGTCATTGCTCCAGAGATTAATCATTCTTGCAGTTAACATCTAGAGCATTTCCCCATTTAAATTTCCTTGTGCTTAGCTTTTCTCTGCTGGGTGAGTTTTTTTTTTATTGTCTCATTATGCCTTTTCTGGTTTATTAAAATTATTTTTATAGTCACCATTTTTTTGCCATGTAGGTATTTTATACGTTGTAAGCAAACCATCTCTTAGCATTGCTTTGTAAAAGCTGAACAGATTCCTTGTCTATGCAAGGCATTTTCTTCAAGCTCTTAAATAATTGGGGTGATACTTTCTGTGCCTCTTCAGCATCTTTCTCAAAATAAGAACACCAAAGCTGGAGGAAGTGTTCCAGTATTAGTCTCACCAATGCTTTAAGTGGTAGCTAAAATCACCCTGGCTTTGTCCCATTTATTGCTCTTCATGTATCTAAGGAGCATAGACACCTCTTTTGATGAGTCACCGTAATGGAAGCTTACCTTCACACATCTGTGTACTTAGATGCCCTTAATTATTACCTTTTTGTTGCCCCAGATGCAATTCCTTAGCCTATGGCTATGGTAAATGTTCTTTTTTCTTAGGTGTATGACTTTCATAGAATTATAGAATAATAGAATAGTTTGTCTTGGAAGGGACCTTTAAAGGTCATCTAGTCCAAGCCCCCTGTAATGATCTTCAACTAGATCAGGTTGCTCAGAGCCCCATCCAACCTGATCTTGAGTATTTCCAGGGACGGGGCTTCTACCACCTCTCTAGGCAACAAGTCCAGTGTTTCACCACCCTCATTGCAAACAATTTCTTCCTTGTAGCTAGCCTAAGTCTACCCTCCTCTAGTTTAAAACCATTACCCCTTGTACTGTTGCAACAGGCCCTGCTAAAAAGATTGTCCCCATCCTTCTTACAAGGCCCCCTTTAACTACTGAAAAGCCACAGGTCCCTGGGACCTTCTCTTCTGCAGGCTGAACATAGTATAATTGAATTGTTTTGGTTGGAAGAGACCTTTAAGACCATCAAGTCCAACTGTAGAATAACTTCAGAACAACCCCAACTGTTTCAGCCTTCCCTCATAGGAGAGGTGTTCCATCCTTCTGATCATTTCTGTGGCTCTCCTCTGCAACCAATTGAGCAGATCCATGTCTACCTTGTACTGGGGACTCCAGAGCTGGACACAGTACTCCAGGTGGGGTCTCACCAAAGTGGAGTGGAGTGGAGTGGAGTGGTAGAATCACCTCCCTCAAGCTGCTGGCCACACTTCTTCTGATGCAGCCCAGGATACGGTTGGCTTTCTGGGCTGCAAGCGCACATTACCGTCTCATCTCCAGTTTTTTATCCACTGGTACCCCCAAGTCCTTCTCTGTAGGGCTGCTGTCAATCCCTTCATCCCTCAGCTTGTATTGATAGGGAATGGCTGCATAACTGTTTAGTCTGGCAGGGTATCTGGGCTGCCCTCCTCTCAATTTCGTGTGCCATTCAGCCAGGATCAGTGATAGCTACAGATATGATTAAAATGTTGACTAACATCAGGCTAAATACAGACCCCACTAGAAACATCTTCTGCTGTAGGTGATTCCCAATTTTTAAAAATCTGTCTGTGATCCATTAGCCTTAAAGAATCAAATCAGTTTTTTGACAAGAAGTACTTTCCAGTACACTATGATGACTGGTAGTATTAATATTCTTATCCTTTAATCCTTTGTGATATAAATTCTACATGACTTTTTCATTAATCTATCCTGGATTAACACCAGTATCACTGGTCTTTAGTTATGCAGGTCATCTGCTTGCCCTCCTATGGAGAGCTTTCACAAAATTAATGCTCTCTAAGCATCTGAAATCTTTCTGCTATTGCAAGCTGCACTGGAGATGGGTATCAGTCAGCAGGACATTTCAGCTAATTCTTATGGAATTTTTAGCTGAAAATTTTTTGAATCTTCTGTTTTTAGGATATTAATCTCTTGTGGATGTTGTTCAACCTGTAATTACTTACAGACTGCAAAGTACTGCAATGTCCTGCAGTCTCATGCATCATCCTTTTTATTGTCTCTGCAGCTGCATTTCTGGGTGACAAGGCTTTAGTGCTAGTCTAGGTATAAGAGCTGGCAATTGTAGTGAACACAACTCATTTCTTTCCATTGTGATTCATAAATACTACGGGAACAGTCTGTCCCCTGACTTGCACGTGTAATTGTCATTGAGTTTGGCAGAACTTGTGGTAAATGCAGTAAATGAGTTGTAAAGCAAGAAAACGTCCTCTGGTTGATAACCTGGCTGAATGAAAGAGGAGATCTATCATTGCCTACAAATGTTACCTGGTTCTGATGGAACTTGCAGCTACAATCTGAACACAATAGCCAAATCATAAACATGTAGTTTGTGAACAACTCTAGGTTTGGGTATCACTTGATGTGTGCTGTCCATATAGAGCCACTATTATCAGTGCCTTTCAGAATGCTAGTCATGCACTGCTTGGTCTTAATACTAATCTAACACAGTTAAATGACCTTCCTAAAATTAAAGCTTTACATGAATTTGGTGGAAAAAGGACAGGGACTTTCAGTAATTATTATTGAAAACAGCAGTCCACAGAATGTTTAAGAGTGAAAAAAGTAGTACAAATCTATAGAAAAATATTTTCTAGTAATATTGGTGATGTTTTTTGTAATTTCTTTGTAAGACTAGAAGCACGCATGTTTTTAAAATGTCAGGTTATTTAGAAACAATTATGTCTGACTTCTATAAACATACTTTCTTGAAATATGCTGATAGCAGTTAAATTGGTGGTTTTGGAACAAACGAATTGACTGAAATGATAAGAACTAATATTAATCTAGTTACTATTTTGAATGCATCATAAGTTCAAGGTATAAAAAAATATATCTTTGGTGGAAAGGCACTTCTCAAGAATAGAAAAAGATACGAGGAAAACCCATGCAAGAAAATGAAAACCACAGAAAAAAAAATGATATAAAGGTACCTTTCAGAAAAAGGATATGCTTTTTGGCTCTGATTAATACAGCACTGACTCATCTAGGTTATGAAAAATAATGTATCAAAGCATCCTGTAATAGCAGAGGAACAGATACTGACTGGTAACCACAAATGTGCACAAATATAAACAAACTTGTATATATCCAAGTGTAGAGCAACAAACAACAGCAGCTCTAAACCTTATTTCAGTGCATTGCCTGGAAAATATTTTGTCCAAGATGTGCTGAAATTGGCTGGGCAACTTTATACTGATCATCCCCTGTTCTGACATGTTTTATAAAAACACCACGGAAACTATATGTATGTATCTTCTTCATGCCAACAGTCAGAAAGGACAAAAGACTCAACTTGCAGCTTGAAAAATGTCAGAAGTGCAGAATCAAATGACATTCCATCACCCGTTACATATGCTGTCTGCGCTGAGCAGCGTACATTAGAAACAACATGTACTAGCAAATATTGGCATATTACTTCTTTCATGATAGACTTCAGAAAAGTTTGCTGCAATTACATTGGGCAGAAGGGCAATAAATATGACTAAAGTAACCATTAAAATGGTAGGTCTTATATAAAAGTAATTTAGATACAGTTGAGATAGTTTTACCCCAAAATAAAATAATCCAGTATTAGTATCAGTAGATAATATCTAGACATTTAAATAAAAGTGGTATTTACAAACTGTTAAACAGAAAAAGGAATTTGTTTAAGATTAATCTGTTTCATGACCAAAAAAGAATTCTGTAAGTTATAAAACACAGTACAATATATAAGAGATAATTTTAAAAAAAGTAAAATAACCAATCAGCATGAATATGAATAACAGCAAATACAAATATGAAAATTAAAAACTACAAACTCATGGTACCATTGTAGTATCTATTGCCAATTGCTTTAAGGAAAACAGAAAGGATTGAAAGGGTTACACCAGGGTATGGAAAAGTGTAACAGCAGCTTAAGAATGTGAAGCCAGCTAATATTAATTAATCAGCTGGATGCTCATCCTGGACAAAATATGACAATGGCTAAAATGGTACTTAACAAAATGGGAATGTGAAGCAATGACACTTAAATTTTCACATCTCAACAGAGCTATTTCAGGACTAACCCACCGCCCACTGCCTTCCCCTTCATAGCCTTTTTTATCCTGAAGCTTTTGCAGGACTTCACTGAGAAAATGCAGAGTGAAAGCCATGAACGTACTACAGCATGCACTAAAACCTACCATAGGCGCTTCATGCTGGTTGTCCAGCATATAAACAAGGTAGAGTGCTCTCTAGGTGCACAGTAGTATGATGGGGAGACATCTGAGAGATTCTTGAAGCTATGGTGGCAACAAGGACAATGCATCTAGTCTCACATTGCCCTAAGAGAGTCACTGAGGCCAGGGATTGGATGGATAATGCTGGTGGTGCTACACTGAACCTTGTGTACATGGAGACGAAGGACAGAAAAGGAGTTGCTAGCAATCATACTGGCTTGGTGGAAGTAAATTTTGCTGAAAATATTTGAGGTTTGTTTTTTTTTTTAAGAGATAACAAATTCAACTGATAAAAGCAACTGCATTGACGTAGTGTAGCTGGCCATCAGCAAAGTGACTTCAGACTTAATCATTGCATGTTTTCAGTAAGAAACTGTTACTATGTGAGGTCAAAATGTGAGATCATGTATTCTTCCAGAGATTAAAAGTTTGCTTGCTGATATATATGTATGGAAGGACTATCAACTGCAGGTTGATTATGCAGCAATGTGTGGCCCATGCAGTTTAATCAACTTTCTGGAAGTAAATATATTAAGAAAAGGATGTAAGATGTACATATAAAATTTTCAGATGATACTGAGACTTGTGGCTTGGTAAATCAGGGTAAATGACTTGGTTTGAACTGGATAACTGTTAATTTTGGGGCAACCAAATAATAAGCTGTATTTGAATATAAGCATAAACAAACTAGAACCCAAAATATTTGCTCACGGCTGGTTTCTAACACACCTGCAACTAGTCACTTACAAAAAGGGCTTAGGAAGAGGGTAGGATCCTGTATCTTTCTTTCTTTGTGTAATTTGGGGTCTGGTGCAAATAACATCAGATAAGTGTTTACGGCTGGTTTTATGCAGGTGGGTAGACTATAAAATGTAACTGCTGTGACAGTCTAAATGACACTGAGCAACAGCCATCCTTTTTGCTCCAACATGCATAAAAGTATCAAAAATATACCCTCTGATAAATAACATAATGTATCAGACTTGAGTATACAATTCACCTCAGCTTTTACCACCACAAGCTGTGATATAGCACAAGCCATACAAATTGTCACAGACATGCCAGGTATGCTGCCATCCAACTTTTTTTGCTTACCGAGAAGTGTATAAGGTGCCAAATAATATCCATATCTAGTTGCAGGCAAACCACTTCCTAAGAATAAACACAGAATGACAGGAGCCCAACTTTGCACTGGCACTGTGTGGGAAAGCTCTACCCGTTCTCAAGGAGTGTGTCCAGGGGCACTAAGTAGCTTCCTAGTTCTAAAGACAGGTTTTATCAGGGATCAAAGTTGCTTAACTAGAACAAGATAATTCTTTGTACAGGGAGATCACTGATCTGTCAGGTGACCCACATTAAATAAGAAGTTTTGGAAGCAAATCTCTGAATACCCCTCTGCTGCCCATTGCATCCTTACAGGGCAAGGTCTCCCTCTCATTTGCCTTTTAGACCAGAAACAGTCAATGGCCCAAACCCCTTGCTTAGGAATGTGTTTTTCTTTCCATCATGCCAGAGGGAGGTGTGCTCCCTTCTCCACAAAAGTTCCCTTTTTGTGCCAAATCTTTCCTCCTTCTGCAGATTCCTGTGTCATGTCCCTGCTCCTGCTTGTGCCCTAGAAGCAGTTGATGCTGGCCATGTCCAGGAAGGGTGCAGTTCTCCTCCCTCCAGAGGCTCCCCAGGGTACAGCAACCAGGACCAATTGCTTTCCTTCCACCTGCCCAGCCCTCCTGCCCTCTTTAACAAAATATAATAAATGGTACCCACAGAATAAACAGAAAACAGACTTGTTAACTATTGCACTATTGCTCTCAATCATCTTATAAAATGGTTCTTGGAATAATCAAACAATTAGCAATATTTGTTGCAACAGGAAAGAGACCCTGTGCCTACGTTACATATATTACATGCATTGCATGTATTACATGTATAATATATTTCATAAAATTTAGTTCCACTTGGCAGGACATGTTGCATCCTGTCTTTCAGAAGAAAGGATATTCCCAAAAGACTGCAACTGCAAATATTTCAGACATTAAAACACAAAGGAAGCAAGATGAAAGGTGTAAGTGCTGAGCACAACCGACCAGATTAAAACATAAGAAAACAAGTGTGGTAAGAGAACATGAAAACTAACAAGCAAATAAAAACATGCTGCAGTATATACATAAGCTAGTGTTTTAAAATATTTTTTTTTAAATGCTATTTTTTTTCCACATTGCATATAGCCTCTATGCATTTGCATTCTGTTAGTATTCTAACACTTGTTCGGAATAGCAGAAATACAGTATAGAGAGTATTTGCAGAAAATAAGACTCTAATTCATAATTGCTGTTCTTGTCCATAGAAGAACTATGGAGAAAGTAAGATGAGAAAGGTAAATCTATAGGGACTCTTTAGAGCATTTATAGGAACAGGCTCCAAACTTGTGCACTTCATTGATGCTATGCGTAGATCCTAAAAATAGTGACCATTCTTACTGGCAGGAATTATGGCTTTCTGCTGTGCGTGCTCTGGTGTTCTGCAAACTGTGGATGATGCTGGTAGGTGTCATCTTTCTGCCAGTCTTCACACTGGTTGTCGGAAGCTCATTGCAGTTCATTTGTGCATAGCAGCTTTAAGGGAAAAGGATCCTGCAACTTCTCCTTCTTCATTCAAATGCTGCATATCGTTTAGGAGTATGGCACTGTATTTCTATTTTGCACTTCTGTGATTTATAATCTCCTACAAGTTTCTTTTGATCTGTGAAATAGTTGCTACTGCTTCTCTTTTGGGTTGTGGTGGATTTGAAAATTCAAATATTTATTAACATTTTTCTGAAATTCATAATATTGGCAATTCCTCTGCTTCATTTACAGCTGATAAAACAGTGAGATAGATTTTTACATTCTCAATGGCCATACAAGACATGAGCTTTGAATGCAGTGATCAAATATTAAACACATTTTTACCTTTAATTTGCAAAGGCACTACTTTAAGAGTAATAGTGCTAAGGTATGGAAAACATTATTTATTCATTTTTATTTTGGCATATTTCTGAGCTGTGAATAAAAAATAGAAATCTCATTTGTGATATGAGCTTAATAAGCTGTTTCTCAGCACAGCTTTGAAACCAGTTGACAAAGGGAAAAAAGAAATAAAAATTATTTGACTATTCATAAAATATGGATTTAATACATTAGCCATTAACTATTCTTTTAACATTGATAGAATGGCTTTAATAATAAATACTTTTACTTGTAAATAATATATTTTATTTCTAAAACCTCTGAACCTATTATATCCTCAAATATAATTTGACCAGGTCTAAAGAGGCTCAGCTGGGATTTCTCCTCTGAATATTGGAAGGCTGGTGCCTTTGCTGGGATAACTGGGAGTGAGCATGGCCTCTATGGATACACAGAGAGCAGACACCTCTGTTCGGGCTCTGCCTGGCTCATTGCTGTTTCATTTGCATTCCCACCCTCCCTAGCCCTGCAGGGAATGGAGATCTCAGACCTTCCCCACAACCAACCTTGGGAAGGTACTGCAACTCCCTGAGGGTTATTGCTCTCCCTGGACATGAGCAGGTGTTGCTAGAGAGCAAATAAATTACAGAACAGGCCACAACTTTGCTCATAACTAATAGGCAACCACAGAGGTGTCCTCAGTCACCACACAGTGGCTGCCCATAAGAAATGGGCAGCCATGGAGGTGTCCTCGTTCACCTCAGAGTAGCAAGTCACAGGGAAAGCTAATAGTCCCCAACAGTGTTTTATTTTTGCATATTGGTTGGCCTGACTTAAGTGGTGCTGGTTGTTTTGGTGTGGTGTGACAACTCTGATGTCCTCCATGGGCAAAGGAGGAGAACCTCAGTCACACTGATGCCAGACTCTCTGACAGGAGGCAAGTTTGTGACAGGCTGGAGTGTGTAGGCACTGCCTCTTCTCACTTGAGGTGAATGGATGGGGAATCTGGGCAGCTGTCTGTTCACAGTCACTCCAAAGCCAGAAGCTCCTTCTTGCCCATCTGCCCAGGGCACTGGAGAGACATCTGTGGCTAAATGTGGTGTGGCTGTACTGATTCTGAAGAGGACGCTCTGCCTGCTAAAACAACCTTTCTAGTCACTGGAGGAGCAGTGATGGATAGGATGGGTGTTACATTTACACAGAAAGATTAAAAAATATGTTTTGGGTTCCCTAAATGGTGTTGGGGAGTATAAAATCTTTAGCAGTAATAAAGATTACTTATGACAAAGGAGTACAGTCTGGAACTAGGAAAGCTAACAGTTAAGAATATGATTAGTTTTCACTAAGGTCCATTGAAACTTTAATGCAAGGGGAATTCTCTAAAACTTTCAGCTGTTTTCATGATGCTGACTTTGCTCACTCCTGCATATTAAAAATAATGTCTAAATAATTCTTGTATCCTGACCTTTGCAGTGGTTTTCGTGAGCGTTGCAGATGTTAAGAGGCATCAGCCATGGGAGACACTTAACAAATCCATTTGAAGTTTTTAATTCTAAACAACAGGAGCTATGAATCAACCTTTAGCATTAACCTACCTTTGTTATTTAATCTAGGTCTTAATTGTTTAAATAATTGTGGGAAACCATTTTATTTCAAGAGATATGTGAGCCTGAAGGCATATTTTGTGACTATTACACTCTTTTAATAATCCATTACTGTTTCAGGTACTGAGATGCACTCAGAAATAGCAAATAGGCTCCATTATTCACCTGAAAGAAAGGAAAAATATTAAAAAATAGTGTTCATGGAAATATCCTGGTATAATTCAAAATATAAGAAAATATCTTTCTAAAAACTTGTGTATATTCTTTTTAACACATCATATTCATAAGCAAAATTTTAAACTAGCATCTTATGGCATTTTGTTAACTGGTTTTCTGCTCACTAGTATAAAATGGCAACATTTGCAAATACTCATGAAGACCAAGCAGGTAGAAAAGTTATCACATTAACCCCTCATCTTTCAGTACTTCTGAGTGTTGGTCATGTTTGAAGGGCAGGAAAGAATAAAAGACCTTTCTTTCTATCTTATCGACTCTTATGACTACATGCATAACAATAATAATAATAATAATAATAATAATGCGCTATCAGGTATAAAGATACTAGACTGTAGCTAATAAATTGAATTTCTGTGGGAAAAATAAGCAAAAATGGCAAATTTGGGATTAGGAAAATAATACTGTGCTTCAAGGAGCATTAAAATATGTTTAGATTAATCATGGATTAACATTGTAAAAACTGAAAACTCATTGTTTTTAATCTCTTTGAACTAGACTGAGCTATTCTAAGCCAGCACGGAACAAAGTTTTCATGTGTGGAATGAGGCAGGAGTTTTAAACTTTTCTTTTGGTAAAATCCAGATTAAAAAAATATACAGTCAATGAATTTGTTTCAGCAAAGGTTTCCTTGAAGCTTCAGTAGAGTTTCATGTTGAGTGAAGGAGAGGAAAAAATATTCTGGCCATGCAGTAATCCACGTGAAGAAGTGCACCTGGAAAGTGGCCAAGAAGAATCAAATTATATGGTTTTATCCTGGGATTAAATATGGTGGATGGTGTAATGCCACCCACTTAAACTGAAGCTGTATCTGCCCCTGCATATAGCAGCAAAACAAATCTGTATTTTGTAATTAATGAATAAGTTGCTTTAACTACTTTTTTTTTCTTTTTTTTTTCCAAAAAAGGAGGAGAGAACTTTAACCGTTCTCAGACTCTTGAATTTTATGCACTTTTACAACACAAGCAGTACTGGTCAAATTAAAATATGACATTTAAAAAGCTCTAGTACTTAGGCAAAAAAAGTTTTTTGGTGAGAAATCATGATACATGCAGTCAGCCTTTTCAATAGTTCTGGCTCAATGTGGTTAGTACAATTGCTGCATGCAGCAGAAAGATGGGAGGTTCAACTGTCAGCTTAAAAGGTACATATCACCTGTTGGCCCAAGCTTTTCTACAGTCTGAATAACAATCATTCCAATTAGATACAACAGAAATAATAGTACAGATGATTTACAAACTGTTTTTAAAATGGAATCTATTGGCAAAAAATTTACTAATTATAAAAATTTTGTGTATTTTGAAGTGTCTGTTATTCCATTATTAAGCTAAATTAAGTCAAAGATAAGACCAAATTGAATGCTGTAATTCTTGAAGCCTTCAGTTTTTAAGCCTGATATATTTATGTAGATAATTCACTAAATTGAAAAGGAGAAAGATATGAATGTAAAGGTGTTTCTGTCCTCTGCCCTTTGCTAGTGACCCTGGCCAGTAACCAGCAGGGATTCTCTGTACTCCCAAGCTCTTTCAGGTCCCTACCCTATTAGAAGAACTACTTCAAAGGTCCTAATATAAAAAATTTATTTTTTGTGTCAAAAAATTGGAGCTGGAAGTGAAGCAACAATGAGGGCATGCACTGCTGTTGGGAACGATTGGCAAGCACAAATACGGGCATTAGGAAAGTGGTTTGACAAACCTGGAGTATGGAAAGGGGCACAAAAGTATGAAATAATATTTTAACAATAATGTACAGTTAGGAAAGGCAAACAATAGTGGGTTTTTTTGGACAGTTGGCTTGCTTGGTTTTTGGTATCTCACTTACCTTCCTGCCTCAAATTAGAAGGACTTTTAAAAAATGTTGTCCTGTGTTGTCTAAAGTACACACACACAGACACACACATAAAAATATATCTTGGAAGTTATTTTATTTAGAAGCGAGCTACAGAAATGTGCTTTAATAGTAATTGCAGCTGTCCCCAAGACACTGCACAGTGGTCAGCTAACTTGTGGTCATTGAAGTCGTACAGCCACTAGATTCACGAGGAGTGTCCCTGGGCTGCGGAACAGTAGTTTGCTCCAGTGCCACTTATTTCTTTGCCTGGAAGCGTAGGAGATGAAAGGCTAACCTCAAGATGATAGTGCAACTCAATAGTAAGGTCCTGAATGAAGTGGGAGACACAGTGCTTACAGTCCCTGCTGGACAGCAGTCAATATCAGATATCACACTTAAACTGTCACAATTTGACCTGACAATCCTTTTTCAGAAGGACCAGAAATAGAGCTAGCCAAGTTACCTTGCATTTCTGCAGAAGGTCATGAGTAGGTCACTGGGAGATGGAAGTGTGTATTAAAGATGTCTTGTATGCGTATAAGCATGAACATTTCTAGCCTGCATAAACATAAATGTTAAGATGCATAAGGGATTGCTACCGCCTAGATGGAACAGGAGCACAGTTAAAAGATCTTTATAAGGAACAAAGAGAGATGTTTGCTCTGTTCATGTGAAAAAAAATATTACAGGAAGAAAAAAAAAAGGAGACTTATATAGTCAGCAATATATGTTCTAAAAATGCAATTTCCGGATTAATAACAAAGACACTGTTCTAGTTCACTAGTTCCTTTAGGACGTGCGCTTTTGACCCATGCAACATATTGTGCCCCATGGCTCTTAGCTGAACTGTGACTTAACTGTGCCTATTTTTTTTAAAATGTGTGATGTCTATTAAAACTAGCTGGTGCTTGTACCAGGACCCCAGTGGAAATGAAAGAGATGTCTCAGTGGACTGTCCATTGGTTAAATATTAAAGGATCAAACTTTAATATTTAAGTGTGTATGTAGTATATTATATAAAACAAATTCCCATCTGAATATTTTAAGTTTTCTCTTTAATCTTGGAAAAGCCAGCATTTCCACCCCTTAACTCTAATTAACCAGATAAAACAGTATTTCAAGGATATATCTCCTATGAAAAGAGTCAGGTTTTTCTGTGATTTTATATATCTTTGCTCCAAGGCACTTATTAATTTGCTTAAAAGTCCATGCATCATTTCACAGATTGTTTTAGCACTTGTCATCTTATCAGTCCACGTCTGAGTAAGGCGCACTTGAAAAAAAATGAAGTGAAAGATTAAGTATTCCAGCGTGCTCTACATTATAAATATAACTGTCTTCATTTTATAAATGAATTTCCATAAAAATGGAGCAACAGAGAAGGGTGAGAGGTGATGGAGCACAGTGAAAGACGGAGGGCCTGACAAATGCAGCTGGGGGGGAATCAGAGGCTGCAGTGGGATAGATACAGCTGGAAATCTTTTATCCCCCAGGACCTGCAATACTCCTTGGATCCACTATTTTGTGTCTCATGTGCCAGGGAGCAGAAGGAGCAGGTGCTCTGCAAGGGCAGAGGGTGGTGGTGGGGCAGGAGAGGCAGAGCCCTGCTGCTGAGAGCTTCTGTCCTGCCCTACCCCAGCAAGAGGGTAGAGGTGCCAGGTGATGGTAGCTCACAGTCCCCATCACCTCAATAGGCCCATCATGATGAGGTGGGACCATAGTCAAGGCAAGGGTGTTCTGTCCTTGAAGTATCATACTAGACTGGAAACTGAAAAGAGAGGTCCTCCAGGTTAGTGAAACTATGGCCTAGGTCCACAAGTTATTTCTTCAGCATCCCTGTACACACACCATGTTTAAGTGCTCAAAATCTGCCAAGCTACAACTTGACTGGATGTGTGTATAAATGCTGTAGTTGGCTGGTCAGTGATCCCATGTTACACAGCCTAAATGCTGAGGTCAACCTGCAAGTTAGCAGTGGCCCAGGTCTGCCTCAGCCTGCAGCTGAATTTTAGATTAGATCTAAATCTAATCCCCAAGTCAAGGGCTTGAATGTCACCTTCATACATGTCAAGTGAGGTCTCTCATCA
This sequence comes from Coracias cyanogaster, assembly GCA_033124195.1. Lineage (NCBI taxonomy): Eukaryota > Metazoa > Chordata > Aves > Coraciiformes > Coraciidae > Coracias > Coracias cyanogaster. Next base: position 63,702 of record JAVSBS010012252.1, read on the forward strand.
TGGATTGTCTGCTCTTTTGCAATCAACATGTAATAATTTGTAGAGTGGAAGGCCTTCAACAAGAGGACTGGTTGGCCTGCAACTAATCGTGCATCTCTGTGGACAGACACGTAACTCGACTCCAAGCAAGCTGGCTCCAGAAGAAACGTACCTACATCAGAGCTGCATTTCTGCTGAACTGGTCAGGCAATTAGAGTAATGATCATTGTAAGTCACTTCCAACTGAAAATATTCTAGTCCATTCCATTCCACCTTTTTACTTACCAGTTGCTATAGAGTCAGATGAGGCATTTATCAGCCATTTTCACACAGATACGGCCATCAACCAACCCTTGGACACTAAAATAACCAGAATGCAGGTGAGAAGAATGGCATTTAAATCATAGATGACTATGCCTAGTCCCACTTCTCTGCTCTTCAGCTCTGGCTGATTTAGGCAGACCCTTGCTCAATTGCTTTCTCTTTTTTTTTTTTTTTTTTTAGTCAATCCCTCACTCTCACCATTCATTGCCTAGAAAGTTATATTTGGACTGAAAAATCCACAGGGTCATGGGGGAATGAAAGGTAGCATTGCAACATTTAAGTACCTTTGAGGATCTGGGCCCAAAGGCTTAATCCTACACCATCAAAGTCAATAGGAGCTTCCAGAAGTTAGAATTGGGAAACTGAGGTAAGAATGTGAATATGTTATCATGGCTTTTTTTACAGTTTCTATTGATAAAAATCCTTGAAGTAGGAATTATTCTCTGATGCTCCTGCTGCAAAATCAGAGTTCAAAGGGGCTGCCTTGGATCTGTACAACAGTCTGACACTTTATCCCTTTTCTTCAGCTGCACAATCATATACACAACTTGAGCAACAGTGTGAATTAAAAAGAAGTACTGTGAAAATCTTATTAATTTCACAGGCTGCTTGGCTTACTAGAGAGTCTTAGCTGAGGAATCAGAATTTGCCAGTTCGAGTGAAGAAGGAGAGGAAGCGGTTGTACTATGCAGGTAGAGGTGTGGAGAGGCAGAAAGGACGAACTGGAAAAACAAGGAAGCAGAGAGGAAGAAATGCATTGTAAAAGCAGTTCATTTTAGTTAAGAAGAAAAACTTTGACCTGAAAAAGTCAGGATGCATCTTTGTGATTTTTTCTGACATAAATGAAATATCCACATATGATCTAGTATGATGCTACTTCTTTTGCTTACAATTAAATGAAGCAGACTCAAGCTATTAATTTGGGGTACTACCTTTTGTCTGTACCTGTATGAATTGTCAAAAGGTTCAGCAGAAGGTTCAGAAAGTTTTATTATGGAAAATTATGAAATAATCTGCTGTTAGGAAAGTTTCATCCTTGCCTGATTCTGGTAGATTAGATAATAGCCCTTTAAATCTTGAACGGAAATCTGTCTAATATGCATGTTCACACTCTGTAGAAATCACTGTACTTCTCTGTATTGCTCTAAATTCTTGGTGTCAATGTTATCTTATTCCAAAGAAAGCTGTGTGAAATATTTTCTGCATAAGAAAAGTCTTCCTTTAATCAGGTTTAAAAATTGCTTCCTCTCACTTTTGTGGCAGTTTTGTTTACTCATATCAAGTTAACAGCAATTTTGCCCGCTGAACTACAGCTAAATTACTGGGAAGGATCACAGAGTGATGATACTGAAACTCATTATCCATTGACTAAGATCGGTTAAATGGTTTGTCTGCAGGCAGTTCCACCACAAAGACATTCTCATTAAACTTTTCCTCCAGGTTTTCCTACTCAGTTTTTTGAAAATATTTGTTTAAGGGGAAATTTTTTTCCATGTTTCTGGAAAGGAGGAATACTGAATTCTAGATCTGAAAGATTTGATTTGTCTCTGAAGGACCAGATAGACTAGAGAGAAAAATTGGAGCTGGACAGGTAATGGAAGAAAAACATCAGCTAGAGAAGAGAGGAAATGGAGAAAGCAAGGAGCATCAAGACGAAGAAGAGTAAAGAAGTCAGGACAGAGCATACTCACACTGTGTTGAATGGAAGACACAGTTTTCTTCCACAGGTGAGAGAAGTAGATATCCCAAAACACTAGTAGAGAACATTATTAATGGGAAAACTCTTAAAATTTCCTTACAGTAGGACACATTTTCTGGCAATGACACAAAATTGTTCCTTCTCCTTCTTAGCTGTGGGCCAGGTGCTCAGATAATGTGAGTGGGAAGCTGGGGAGCCATCATGTTGGAAAGCACAGAAATATATAGTCTTGATTCTCTTGAATTTTGCCTGACTCCTGGCCAAGCTTCTACACCATTTTTCTAGCTGAATGTTTTCACTATAGGTTATTTTATTAAGGACTTAATACACAGCATGAGCAATTCCTCATGTGAAAATGCTTAAAGCTCCATATGCTTGTGAAACTATGACTACATTTGTGTGGCAAAAAGTGCCTTGGACTTCTGTGTAAAAGCTTGTATTTCTTTTTTTTTTTTTTTTAGCGATGACCACTTTCTTAGAGAAGGGACACATTTGCAGAAAATGGGTCATTGTGTACTTTAGTCCAAACCAGACAGTGGTGTGCTTTGCAAATACTAATCACAAGTATAGAAAAGCGTAGCACAGTCGTGCTATCATCCACGGGATCACCCTTTTAGAAATACTGAGCAGAGGAAATTTACATTGCTAAGAGAGGCTTTGAATAACTGTACTGTTCAGTGGCAGCTCTTCAAGATTTGTTAAAGGTCCTGTTAGCTTCCAACAATATCAGTGTAACCAAAACATTGAATTCCTGTTTTGACACATGGTACACTTAAAAAATAAAATGAATTAGTCAAATGTTTAAATTATTCTCTTCTAAAGAAGAAATGTATTTTTAAAATGAGTTGTCTCAGATATTCCCAAATTCTATAATTGCACAAGATCAGCCCTTTGAAACTTTGTGGCATATTGCTTTTGGAAAGACAGTGAGCAATTAAACTTGTAAGTATAAGGCATACTGCTTGGTTAACTATGAACTGAAAAGCTACCTCCCTTAATTAAAGAAAATATTGATAATATATTATGAATATTCAATTTTAATGTTGCCTTCTTGGACTTGTATTAAGTTTTCCATAAAGAAAATGGGGAGATTTTAATGAGGTCTCCCAACCTCTCAACAACAGGAAAAGTATCACTAGCAGATTAATAGCTGGAATGCAGCTGGAAGTTCCCTCTTCCCGTCAGTAATTTAACTGGGATTTTTACTAATCTTTAGCAGTTTTAAACTACTATGCAGCCAATAGTATGCTGCTAGAATTAGTAAAACCTATGAAGAAATTCCACACTATGTGATACACATAATAAGCTTAAACAGATTTGGCTTAGAATAAGTTGTTAATTGACAGCATATGACTGCCTAAAATCACACAGCTGCTTTGCAAACCATTCAGACAAGCAGTTCTACATTAATACACATCTAATTCATTATTTATGTAACAAATTACCTTCTTTCACAATTAACAATAAGGAAAAGCATTTCCAAATGGGTCATCACTGTAGCTGGGCATAGACTTAGTGGGATGCCATTTTCAAGGGCTGAAGAGAATCAGCAACTGCTTAGAAAAAACCCGAGTTTGTATTGGAGCTGGCCGTCATCTCACATCTCAAAAGGAAAGGAGCATAAATAAATAAATATTTTTCCAACTGCTTAGCTATATTTATTTTCCACTGCCTCCCTGCCTACAGCAACACGAATGTCCCCTGAGCTCTTGAACCTGTTTATTTCCCATCCGCTACCTGTCCAATTGAAGCAGCACTAATTATCCCAGAAGGCTTTGCTCCTGTCAGTTAAGGCAGAAAAAGCACTCAAAGCCTTCTGGAGATGCACTACGGCCATCACTGGCAACAGGTTGTGGAGCTCCTGGTGAAGCACATCTAAACGTGGAGTCACAGCCTAGAGCTGGGGAGGAGCTGGGGTAGTACTTAACAGGCCCAGTACACAGCAGCAGCTGAGAAACTCATTACTACAGACACATGCACTTCTGACCTAATTACAGTCAGATTTATTTCTCTTCTGCATGTAATTTATATTGCTTTGTTCCTGGTATTGCTGAAAGGAGGTACTCTCCATAATTTGTATTTCTCTCCCAAGATGGTACTCTGCAGGTCCACTCCTTTTTATTATGACCCTTTTTCATAGTTCATACATTTTTTTGCTCTCTACAGACTTCCAGATTTGTAGTTTTGATCCTGCAATTCAAATGGGAGAATTCAAACATATAGTCTTTCTATGCCGTGAAGAACTGACACCTCAGGGTCTGCTGGTGACCACTCACCCCATAAGCATTCTGAGCACTAAATCAGGTAATATTATAGGACTAGGAAAATGCCTGACTTCAAATAACAAATAGTAAAATGATATTAAAATTGTAAAAGCCTCCTTCCCATTTAATTATATGTGGAAATAAAAAAAGCTATTCTACTTACTCACTCTGTAGCCACACAGGACCTATATAAACCATAGTATGATGGTCAGATAGATGTGGCCAATGTGCCAGAACTCACCCTACCCATGAGCAAAGTCATTAAGAATGAAGAAGTCATTCCATCTCGCCTACTTGACTGCAAGCACAGGAACAGGGCAGATATAAGGTCAGTAATAAACCACTCCTAGTATAGCAGTGTTATATTTTTACCCTCACTGAGCTCTGGAAAAAAGGGAAAGAGCAGATGCTTCTAATGGGGCAGCTACGTGGGGCCTTTGCTCTCAATCTGACAACAACCAAATATGGGATGAAGTGTGTGACAAACGAGAGGCACAAAAGTATTCATGCAGGAAACTTGCAACGTTCTGGGATTTACTCCCTTCATATAAATAATTCATTTTGTAGCTGGAGACTCTGTTTATGTCATGTGTAAGATTGGCAGTAAAATATAGACCATGTGATTGTAGAGCTAGTTGAAAAATGAGAATTCAAGTTCAGGGAAAAAAGCATGGGAGATTTGGAAATCTGTTTTCATTCCATATTGGAAAAGAACAAAAGACTTTGAAACATTTTTTTTTCTTGGTGTAGAATCTAGAAAAAGAGCTATTCTCAGTCTAGCAATACTGGAGGCACTCATGTGAAATCAAATACTTGCTCCGCAGTGAAATTCCTTCTGTCTGATATAGACAGGAGCTTGCACCTGTGGCTTCCTTGTCCCAGTTCAACAGTCACTTGGGGAATAGCTTCTGCTTCTCTCTCTCTTATTTGGATCAGAAACTTAATACCAAATTCAAGGGAAAAATGTTGAAATTAGAACACATCTGGAAAATGATTTGGGTTTAAAGAACTTTTCATTATGAAAAAGGTAGAATAATTTGTTTATATTGCTTGTGCAGCTTCACATACAATATCTTTGCTCAGTTTAGGTCAAAGAGATTATTAACATTTGGTAAGATCTGTTCTGAGTATAAAATTAATAATTAAATTTTTTTGTTAGCTTCTCTTACTTGCTAGTTATTATAAGAGTACCATGTTATTTTCCTTCTTCAACTAAACATTTAAAAAAATACTTTTTCTCAAAATGAAAGTTCATACTAAATCTGGCCTACAGGCTAACATTGAGAACAAGCCTTGTTTTAAAATGTTTCATCAAAGATGACTAACTGTTTGAAGAAAATATGGTCTCTTCAACAAAATATTATGAATTCCTTACTCTATCATGTATAGCTCTTCTAATAAAGATACGTTTTTTTGGCATTGCCTGCTGTATGACACTGTGGTTCAGTTTTAATTTTCCAATCCATAAAAAGCTGTGCTATAGCCTTTCAAGAACACCTCAGTAATAGTGCTGAACACCAAAGACGTATACAAGGAAATATTTAATGTATGACATTTAAGAAGCTGTAAAGCTCAGCTGTCCATTACAGCTATCCTCTTGGTCCTGTATAATGTACAAAAGGCGGAAATATTGTCACAGCTCAGCTGCCCCCATTTACAGAGCTGCCCCTCTGATCTTAGCCTTGATCAGAGAGGTAAACAAATGCCATCAGCAGGACACAGGCATTCGTGCTATAAGCCTTTGGTCCTTCTCTGACTCCACTCCTTGGTGACAATCAGTACTGGAGTGGACAGAAAAAAGAGGAGGCTACCTGAAGGTGCAGCCAAAGGTGTAGTAAGCAAGAAGTGAATTGAGTAGATCAGGAGCTCAAGGAACAAGCGTAGAAATCCAAATGAAGGAAAAGTTATGCTGCAGGATAAACTCACTTGTGCTGAGAAATGCCAGAGTCCTTCTATAGCAAAGTGATGGGAAAATATGCCTCATTGCTCCATGTTAATTATCTGAGTGATGCATGAGTTCATCCTGCAAGATTGTCTTGGCCCACTTGTCCACAGCTTGGTAATGCATAGGTCTACTCAGCTATGGCTTTTTTTTACAAAGAGAGTTGTATGATGATCCACGCAGAAGTCTGTAAAGCTGTGTGTTCTTACCTGAATAGGTCCACAGATTGGTTCAGTTCGCTGGCACACAAAGTTCCCTCTGTCACATGAAATAAGGTAACAATGGTTGGTTTATGAGGATTTAGGACAGCAAAAAAGTGAGTATTCAACAGCAAAATAGCCCTTAAAGCTTGAGCAAATTGGCAGTATTAATGAGTTCAACAACAAAGTACACTTGTCTTCCAGACAAAAATAAAAGCAAAAAGAAGAAAATAATATTTTGTATATGTAATAATCTTGATATTGAGGAATACAGATGTGATCGTAAAGGTAAAGATTTTTACTCTCTCACTGAGAAGACAATGAGAAACTTCTACCAGGAATAACGCCTGAAACACGAGAACACTTGATAAAAAAACTCTTCTTGCTTGACAAGCACTGAAACTCCACTGAGAATGAGAAACTAGAAAAACATTTTCCTTAAGCCCAGAACCAAGATGCTGAAGATGGCACAGAAACTTATATCACAGAGCTGAGGCTCCCAGCACCCCCATTCATCTTTGGAACCACAGATGCTTGGTTAATTAGAGACAGCAGCATACGTGAGACACACAATATCATCTCCCACTGCTAGGCAGTGAGCAATGCCAGCCAGTCGATTTGGTTGCTGTACGCTGCCAGATCCTCTTCAGCATGAGAGAAAACCAGCTCTGTTGTCCAGCATCCTGACAGAGCATGAAATATCCTAAGGAGATGGACGGTGAGTGAGGGATCTTAACATGGAAAAAAGCCAACAAAATTTCTAAAATTCAGCCTTTGTGAAGCAAGGAGTTGGTGACAAGAAGCTAGCAGTCTGCAGAGATGATACATCTCAGTGTTCACAGAAACTAATCTTCATGTTAACAGAGATGAGAGATAAAAAGAGGTTAAAGATCATGGATCTGCACTGAACCCAAACCACCAGCCTAGTAATGTCAATAAGTTATAAAACATTGCAAAAGAGTGCAGGCTGGATACCTGATTTTTTCAGGGCAATTAAAGTTTACCATTTATGTTAAGAATGAGTTTTTCCCTGTGAACTATACAGACCAGATCTGACAACTTGTGCCACATCACCGAGCAAGTACCGTTATGCAGTCACTTCCATGAGTAGCAGTTCATCCCAAGAGCTATTCCAGTGTTATCTATGCTTTTGGGAAGAGTTATTGCCTGCAGCTGCCTGGGAATTTTTGGATCAAGTATTTTTAAACAAATTCAACAAAATCAAACCAGGCTTTGACAAAACATCATCTTAAAATGTTTTTATGAGGATGAAGACAAAGACCCACTAAAGTGTTGCCTGGCTTCTCAGCCATTGATCGAACAGGCAACTTGTGGGTCCAAGGTGACAACCCACTTGAGGCTGAATAACCCACCAATTTCATACAAAACTGTCAAACCCCTCAGAAGGAAAGCAGAGAGCTTTAGAGTCTGCTATGAATGAGAGATATCTGCCCTGGCAGACACAGCTGCCACAGCTCTAAGGGACTCAGACAAAGGTTTCGAGGTGGGAGGGCAATCTTTGTGTCTCCAGGGAACTTTCAAGGCTCACACAGCCTTGAGGATTGCCCGGGAAGCTGCCTTCAGGTCCTAGGTAAGCACAAAGGCTTCCCAGGAGTTATGATGGCACTGACTCCACATCAGTCAAGAAAAAAAAAATAAATGTTTTATTTTGTCCTTAAGGAACAGACAATCCCCTCTGTCCCCCCAACATGTATTTTTTTCATTTGAGCTCCCAACTGTAATGTGTTATCAGTCTTGTATAAAGTGCCTGGGGTGAGGGGGACCTTTCTTATGGAAGTGCAGTCCTGAGTTTTGATTACTTTAAGACAATATGCAGAGATGAAACTCTGCTTATCTTTAAGCATATATCAAGAGTGCCAAATGCAAGAAAAATGCAGCCAGCAAGGACTGATACTGCCTCTATCAAGCACCTGTTGCCTTCTGAGAGGCTGGTCCAGACCAAGTATAAGAACCACTGTGGAAGTGCCCGTGTCAAAAGGTGTGAAGGAAGCCCATGGATTTATTAAGCTGATTTATAATTTTGAAATTTTTATGTTGGAAGTCCCATCAACCTTTGAGCCACCCCAACAATAATATTCAATTACGGACATTTGGAAATGCAAATGAATGCTTAGATACTGTGCTTCCTCCAAACAGCCCCAGCTCTTCAAAGCAGCTAAAGCCTCAAAAAAAAACGGGTAAGAAGGAAAAGTAGGAATTGCCCGCATGCAGAGCTGGCAGCCTGTGCTTGCTAACAAAACTTTAAACAACTGTGGCAGCAAACACAATCAAAAAAGGAGGTACTGAGTGTGCTCTGGAAAGTGAAATGATGACATCAGCTTGCCATTGGGTACAGCTTGGATGTGCCATTTATCTCAAGTCTTTTAAAAGCATCATGAAGAGGCTAAAAGATTATCCAAGAGAGAATGCTGCTGATGTGCCACGGCTGTGGCACTGCTGATGCTGATTCTTTCCTATTGCCTTTATCAATAGCATTAGTACCAGAACACCCTGTGGCTGCATTTCTTTTATACAACTGCCCCATGACCCTAAGGTGGGTACTGTGATTTCCTCATACATCAGGCATTTCTCCCTCTCACTCCTCTTGAAATGATCAGGTCCTAGCAGAAATGCTTTGTGTTAGTTATTGAGTGACTCAGTGTGACTCTCCACTACTGAAATTCATCTGATTTTATTAAAATAATCCTTCCTACAGAGTATTCCTATTCTTCTCTTTATTAACAGTTCTTCACATTCTTTCACCAGTACATCTTGAAGTGCTGAGGCTTAAGCTGAGGGCCCCATGTTGGAGTTGACCAGTGAATGAGTCACAACCTAGCAGAATGTTTTGTTTTTCTTATTGGTTTCACGTTCCGGAGGCAGAACCTGGCCCACCTGTGTCTCTGTCCTCACCCAGGTGGTCATGGTTGAGGTGATGAGTGAGGCCAGGGCTATTTTAACAGGAGCCAATCAGTTGGAGGAGCTTCCTGTTGGGTGTGGCTTCTTCTAGGGCTGGGCACATCTTGCTGAGCATGTGAAGGGCTGCTGTGAGAGCCATCTCTGGTCATTGTGTCCAGCAGGTGATGCTGGCACCACAGTGGGTGGTGCAGGAGCTGGGCCCAGAGGAACTTATGGCAGCACTGTCTGAAAGAAGACTTCTGAGGGGATGTTGCTGAGTTCAACATTGGACTGTGTGATCAGGTAACATTTGGCAGCATAAAATGATGATGGCTGAATCAGCACAACATCTAATTAGGTCACTCCTGATTCGTGTGGCAAGAGAATTAATGAAAACGCTGAATAAATAGAATAGTATTTTAGAACCAATCCATAAGAAACTCTTTTACTTATCATCACTTTAGTCAGCTGTAGCCTCTTTTAAAACTGCTCATTACTGTCTTCCTTTTACTTACTACTTATAGTTTTTCTAGTCATCATTCTCTTTTTCCACTTAACTAATAATTTCCTATTTTAAGCTGTACCAATCACTTGACAGAAATCTGAGTAACTATGGTACATTTAATTCCTATTCTCCTTTTTAAAAGGATCATGCCTCTTATTAAAGAAGACTATGTGGTTGTGTGATACAGTCTACCTTTGCTAAATCCATATTGCATTCTATCTCCTTTTGTATTTATTTCAATTTTATTAACCACTTGTTTCTTCAAACTCTATTCTAATGTCCAATGTATTATGGCAATCATCTAAATGGACATAGACTTGCCTGAGCACTTCTTTTCCCCTTCATCCTCGAACATAGACATTAGGTATGATGTAATTCAGTCAGACAGTATTATGTCAAACACACTGTGACACTGTAAATGGAAGTTGTGAGTGTCAATTTTCTCAGAATACTGGGATGGAGATTATCAAGTCAATTTTTCTTCTCTACTCTTGCTCCTGTTTAACTCTTCCAAGTTTTTCTTCCACTTAAGATGAAGTGATTTATATTTTCACAAACCCCATTCCCATTCACTGTCCCTCCATATTGCCAATCTTCATAATTCTTGAGAAACTAAGGTAGACTATTGATTTAGTTTGGGGCCATATCTCAGCTATCTTTAATCTTCACCTCATTGTCATTGCACTCCCATTCTCCTTCTTACTACGTTCCCTTGGTTATTGTTTTTTTTTTTTTTTATTCATGCAGCTATAGATCTTTTTTTCTCTAATATTCTTCACAAAACTTAACACAGCATAATTTTTGTTAGTGATTTTATAATTTTCTCCTGAAAGTTCTGACCTCTAAAAAGCATCTTTTATTTTCTTGGTCAGTTCTTTTCTATTCTTAAGATACTTTTTTGGAGGGTCACTGTTTACCATTTAGGCATGAAAGTCTTCCTTCAGTGTAAGATTCCAGGTGATTTTTGTCAAAGCTGCTACTTATCCCTTGCCACTAGCAAACAAGCCAAGTGTCTCAGAAAACATCACAATTTTCAGCATTGCAGTTGGCAGTTATTTACAGTCTCAATGGAGAGGACAATCACTAGATTGGCAAGGAAAAGGAATTAATTTGTTGTTCTGAGTGGATCTTCTGTAACAAGGCTAAAGGAATTTGGCACCTCATAATTGGAAATCTTGTGGTTTGCTGGCAGTACTGTATCTATACAGTGAATGATGCAAAGGCTTCAGAGTTATCACTCTGGTGCTTGTTACTAATTAAACAGATAACAATACTAGCCAAGAAATATCAATTTAGCTAATGAGAAACAAAAAACCAGAATGTGAAGCACACTCCAACTTGGAGTTTACCATCTTTTGAATAACTTTCTCATCTGCAGTTTGGAGAGAGCCCTGTAATAGGAAAAAGACTTAAAAATCAGCCCTCAACTGTTTCTCACAGGCACGATGTTTGAACTAGCAATTTTATGGGTCAGAGAGAGGTTTTGCCAGATGCACAGATTTCAGTGCTTTGTGAACAACTACTGAGTTTAGAAATGTGGCAACATATTTTTTTGACAGTATCAATTAGATCTTCTATCCATTGGGTCTTGCTGAGAAAGTCACCATCTAACAAGCACTGTCTATACTGCATGCATGGGCAATTCCCTTTGGAGGCCATTTAGGAAAGATTGTAACCATTTTCTTTTACAGGCTCTTTACTTGCAGATTATTTTCTCAACTCTTAAAGCACTGCTAAACTACACATACATTTGTTCTGTAGTTTCTACCTAAGTCAATGCCTGAACATGTGAGATTTCTGTCTTAGGCTATAATGGCAAATAGAAGAACTTGTGATTTTATACCCTGTAGGATTCTACTTTTCTCTCAAGTTGTCTTACTTGGAAAATAAAAAGACATCCTTGACAGTTTTAAGTGCAAAGACTGGGGACAGTGGTCCTTTAAATGAATTGCTCCTTTCCTTACCTGTGTTTTCTTCTACTTCTGGTGAGCCATTTTCCCTTCTGTCCCTTGGTACCAAATATCTTTCTGGAGAATCCCTCTGCGTCTTTATTTCCTTTCAGTTTCCTTTTTGTTCCCTACTTGCCCTTTGCCATTTTCTGGTATTGAAGCTCTCTCTGTTCACCCAGCAGTTCCAGGCTATGTTCAGGTTTACCTTGATTTCAGTCTCCCAATTCTCTAAGTTGTTACCTCATGCTCTCTACCTCCCATGCTGGTTTCTGAAGTTTCTTTCTTGCTTCTCTGTATGTATCTTATTTTTTTACCTCCCAGACCATAGTGAAGTGCCTGTAGGAGTCATAACAGAATGAAGATTGGGCTTCTTAATGCCTGCTTACAAAACACCCGAAAACCTGCCTCCTTAAAGCTAGAGCTAATACATACACAGTAATAATAAGGATAAACAAAGAAAGACTGACTTCTTATTTTCACACTTTCTATGAATCACTTGATGACTTAGGAATGAACACAGTACAACTGAGGTGTGGCTTATGCTGTTTGACTTATTTATAAATGATCTAGAAAAGGTCACACTTTGGTGACTGTTGGCAGTGAAACTGCAAGTCAGCTGTAAAAGAGGCACTCAAGTATCTCATAATACTGGATTACTAGACAAATGAAGATGCTGATTACCAATGATGAATGTAAAATAAGGTACATAGGACAAAAATCCTAATGTTGTATGTATCATGAGTTGACCATTACTACCCAGAAACAATATCTTGGGGTTTTGATGAATAGCTCTGTGAAAACACGGATATAACACATTAATTCCGCAGCAGACAAAAAAAGGAAATTGAATGTTAGAGATTCTGAGGAAAGTAATATAAAACAGGAGACTAACATTATTCTGCCACCACCTGATGGTGACAAATCCCTGAAGCATGTACAGCTTGAACACCCTGTGTACTTCTGGTCGCTCCATCTCAAAAAAAAAAAAAGCTAGAACTGCAAAAGGCTCAGACAAGGACAATAAGCACAATCACAACTCTGGGATGGTTTCCAAGCCATGCACGAACAGAGCAGACTAGAGAGAAGACTGAAGGAGTACACAACAGTCATCTACTAAATGAGTGCCATTAAGAGGATAGAAGGGGAACTGTCTGTCTTCTGTTTTTCTTCTCCACAGGACCTAGGTGTGAAAACTACCAAATAGTAAGTGCAAAGCAGATGACAAGAGGTTGTTCTTATCGTAACAGCATTAAAGTGTGGAATTTCCTGATACAGAACATTGTGGATGCTAAAAGTTCACATGGTTTGAATGGTGTTTAGACAATTTTATGTGACAGACAGATAAATCCCACTTTGCTTGTCCCGTACTTATACTCTGGGAGTTTATAATCAGATATTGTCAGTACCTACGGGATTAAACAGAACATTGTTCTGATCAGATATGTCTGTTTTATCTAAATGATTCTGGTCAACAAGGACTGTGATGCTTATTTTTTGCTGCAAAGCACTTGTCATATTTGGAGAATATTTTAAGTAACCAGCCAATGACACCAGACAGAAGTTGAAAAAACTGGAATCCAAACTTTAAGTGTCTGTTTGGTACCTTAGACTGCTTCTAGAAGGGACTGGTGCTACCTTCTGCATTTCAAATTGGGCAGCCTGATAGCAGGCTTGTGGTACACAGAAAAATCAAAGACAGACATGCTCCCAGCTCTCCACACTGGTGGGCAGGTGAGACTGGGAATAAAGGAAAACTGGTGCTTGTGCTCTTCTCTTTCATTAAGCTGAGCACCCTTCTCACCTGGAAGGAACACCCCATGTTATGGGCAGGCCTTGAACTAATTGTATTACTGGTGGCAAATGGTGTGTTTGACCAGAAGATGGAAGTGAGTGATCAGAGATTTAATGAGCAGAAATGACAAGCTCGTGTCTCCACATTACCACATGACTACGTCCTATTAAAGAGCCTTGTGAAAGAGGAAAAGCAGCAAAAACAAGGACCTGCAGATGGAGTCCTCAGATACTGTTATTTAGCACTTTTAATTAAAAAAAAAAAGAAATGAAACCAGGAAAACTTAATAAGAATTTGAAGACCTGACCTACAGAATAAACATTTTTGAAATTACCTACAAACAAGAAAAATATATTGAAGAATACAAAAATGACAGGGAAACTTCAAATCAATGAACAAGTGCTGCAGTACTTTACTTTGGGACCAAAACACAGTTATGAGGATGTATAACTACATAATTACACTGAGAAATGTTTAGCTTCCCCAGCATTTAATATGACAAGATGAAGAAATAGAGTACTGTTTGCTGTGAAGGTAAAATATTTTGGCTGTTAATTCTTTGCTTTGACAAGGACATAACAAACTCACATTTAACTGCCCTGGCAGAACCATGAAGGAATAGTAAGTCAAACACCCAAATCAACCAAAACATGGAGCTGAGTCTTAATTTACAATATATCTCAGTTACAGTCTCACCAATGAAATTCAATTTAACTAGATTATCCTGAGCTAAGCTCTCCCAAAAACTGTAGTAAGAGTGAACTGACCTACTTTTCAGTTCTTACTGTTAAGGCGGTATAAATCCTGCTGCTGAGACCATTTACTATTTAGCTCTGAGGACATTTTCAAATAACTATTTTGACTATGCACTGAAGTTAGAGAGTACATACAGAAGTGCTCCTTGTGTTTCATTCCCTGCAACACACCTGCCTGCTTTTTATTTGGTCTTAGCAATGCCACCTGTCAGTCAATTTCTATGCTAAGATTATTGATAGGTGTTTTTGTTCTAGGTTATGACTGAAACTCCAGGAAGTGTGAGAGTTGCCTACCAGTGTTAGTATACTAGATTTTTAAAGGATTTATCTCACAAACAGAAATTGTACATAAATTGTGTATTTGTTCATACAAGCTCTTACGAAACCCTGCAATATCTTTTAGCTAGGAAAGCTGACAGAAAGTTCTCTGTGAGGAGTCTCAGCTTTATAAGGTGATTTATTTCAGGACATGAGAACATAACTATGTTGACCCCTCCAGTGACACATGGCCCATTTGTTCTCTCATCCTCTGTTTAGAGGAGAAGTGGCTACGCAGGTGTTTCTGAAAATCAAAATGCGGAGCAACTCACCAAGCAGAACTCTGCTGGAAAGATGGATGGCTGGAAAAATGGATGCCTTTGTAGGCTAGTCCTATTTCTATATGCCAGGTTAGGTTCCAGTTGAGTCTGCTGCTGAAGACAAAAAAGGGGTTTTCTATCCATCTTGTAGATCTATTGCAGTTTTCAAGGAAAGACTGGTTTTATGCATGGTACAAGTGATATTTACTTATTTATTCTGGCACTTTCTGTACAATTACATGTGCCTTTTAAATAATCTAATATCTCAGTCGTACAATCTACAAAAACACAGACAGTTGACCTCTTTGACATTACTGACTTGTTTGTGATATGCTGCTCGTTCACCCTTAAAATTCTCTCTCACCCTTCCTCAGTATCTTCATAATTTCCAGCCATGACTATGAATGTACATGATATGTACCATGTTAGATCG
>JAVSBS010012252.1:79048-100750 GCA_033124195.1 Coracias cyanogaster
GTTTTTTCTGCATTGCCAGTTTTTGAAGTTATAAAAATGTGGCAAAAAAGAGGAAGTAAAATTGAGCCATTTCAACACCTTTGTCTTTGGCTGCCTTTCTCATTTTTAAGACATCTTTGGATGAAATAGAAAGTGGCATGAAGAGAAAAGCAGACTCTATGCTGTTTCTAAAGCTCTTTGTCCCATGAATGACTTATTTAGCTTCATAGTAATGTTTTAACTACCTTCTTGATCCTTTAAATTGTTTCCAAGGAATACCTGCATCCTAGATATCCCTTGGTGGGATGCTGAGATTAAGTTTTGGAGCCATGTGAGCACAACTGCCATCATCTGGCCCCTTACTGTCCATTCTTAGTAAATCTGCTGAATTTGCTTCTTGTTGAATTTTATGCTTTATTTCAGTTGAAGGAGGTCCTATTTCTTTGGATATTTCTGAGCTTGCTCCTCAAGAACTGAATTTCTGAAGCAATTACTTTGGATGTCAGAAAAAGTCTTCCTTTAAACTGTGGCCATGTTATATTTTAAAAGTTTATATGATAGTTTAAATAATATCATATGAGAAACCACTTAAAACCTACTGTCAGAAGTTAACACCTGGCATTAATTCTGTTTCCAAGAGTCATTCACTTTCACTGACCATGAGACTGTGAGTGTGAAATGTCTGCAGAAGCAAAGGAGAAAGCACAGCAGCAGCTGTTTTCTAACTGGTTTTTGTAATGGTGCTCTCCTTGTTCTTGAAGATTCCTTCCTACTTCACATGTGAGCACTACCAAGAGGAGGGAATAGGGTAGAAAGTACTGCTCTCATACTTGTTCCTTTCTACCTTCCTGGGCTGCGCCAGACAACAGGACAGAAGATGGTAGGATTGAGATGTGTTATAATGAGAGGTGCCCATTTCTCATCTGATGTGATTTCCTGAAAAATTTTCTTCCCTCCCCCAAGACACAATTCCCCCATCCACCAAGGATGGGGGAAAGGAGGGAGAGCACCCAACCAAAACTATGCTTAATGGATCAACTGCAGGATATAGCAGGAGTTATACAAATATGTGCAATAAAATAAAGCAACATGTAAGAAAACAGTGAGTGTTAGCCCTCCTTTTAGCTGGAAGAATGTGTTCATATATTTGGATTTCTTGGAAGATGTTCAAAGAGTTTCTCAGTTTTTAGAAATACACACATGTTGCTTCCCATTACTCAGGAATGTTTCTTTTCTTTGGCCAATTTCTTCTGTGCACGAGATGAATACAGGAAAACCTCCAGGTAAGCTGTTTAAAGTAATGAAAGCATAGAACTCAAAACAATTTTTACAATGGTTTAATATATTTTTCTACTGTCTTAATCTACATAAGGACTAGTTTGAGTAAAGAACACTTAAAATATTTGCTTAACACATCTTGCAAAAGATACATCATAATGATATTTCAAGATGAACAAGTGTTATACAGTTATATATTTACTTCTTGTTTTTTCACATAAAGCATAAAAGTGACTTGCAAAAGCACATTTTCAGTATAATTACATGTAATGCCTCTCCAGTATATTTTTTTTCCTGAAGGTAGATAAAACTAATCCAACCTTATTTGTCTGGCTTTTCCTTAACCTACAATTCAGCCCATGGCTTTGCATTTGCCTTTCGATCCCTATACCTTTCTTCCTCTTAGCTTTTCTTTTCCCTTTATTGTGATGCCTTTCCTGTTGGATCACTCCACTTTCTCCTCTATTCTATACTTTTGTCTCTTTGTCACACTTCAGTATCTCACCCAGAAAGCTCCAAATTTTACTTGCTCCATGCACACATTCTTTATTTCTTTTTCCTGCATCTTCCATGACAAAACAATTTCCTCTTTCAGTAATCATGCTATATTCTTTATCAGAAAGTACTGTTTCTAAACAGTAGTTGATAGGTTGTCCATGTGAGTAGTTGCTTAGTTGAGATGTTTGCAATACATACAGAATCTCTTATTACATTTTTTTATAGCTCATTTTTACTTTGGATTTTCTGCATTCAATACTCAAATACGACCTTTGTTTCCTTGGTCTTCTATTTCTAAAAGACTGATGAAGTCTTCATAATTTATCCACTTTCTTTCTTCTTGTCTTTTCCTTAACACAGTCTTCTCAATATTTTCTCCATCTGCCCTGATAAACCTGTTTTCCTCTGTTTCCCAGCTTTCCCTGTTCACATTCCTGAATTTCAAATCAGATAGTGGGTGATTCATTTGACCTACTTGAGATGTGTATAGCAGAGTGAGATGAATTGTACCACAGAATTGCTTGTTTCTTTTTATTGACATTAACTACAAAGTGATACTGGATGTTTAGTTCAGATACAAATACCTACAAAGATAGAGGAACTCTATTGCATTCTTTTGCCCAAATAAATCCAGAAAACAGAGAAAACTCAATACATCAGACTCCTCTGTTTCAGTCTGACCTGAAGATGGAGGTACTTAAAGAATTCATCCATTCTGCCAAATGTAGGTCTGGACTGGTTGGGGGGGCAGCAAATAAGATGAACTGGTTAGGAAGCAATGTCAGGCTGTTGCAAAGAAAGGCAAACATCTCACTGAGATGATAAAACATGGAAATGCGATGCCAAGATATGTAAACAAACCTTCTGTTCTATCAACATGCTCCAAGTATTTGCAAGAGCAAACTATCCAGCCTTGGCTACTTGGAAATAATGGCTATGAGGAGAAGTTGAACAACCTGGAGTAATTTATCCTAAAGAAGAAACGTCTGAAGGGGGATATGACATTAGCCTTCAAACACATAAAAGATTGATGAAAAGAGGAGAGGCACAATCTGTTCCCCCTGTCCAAGGGGCACAGGAGAAGATACAAAGAGCCGCAGTTGCAACAAGAAACATGATTTAGAGCTCATTTTTTTTCCTCTATTTCTGTAACTGTCATGAGAATCAAAAAAATACCTTATTCTGTGTGTGCATGTGTGTGTAGATGTATATATTTTAAAAGCCTTTCACGTGAAAGCCAGCTGGTAAGTGCTAAGCTGTAAAACTGAGGCTCAGGTTTCAACTGGCTAGTGCCTAGGGAACAAGAAGAGCACTGTTTCTCTGATTCATAAAAGGGGTGTGTGCTTGTCACCATCTCTCTTATCCTTTTGTCTGTTAAGAAACTGGGCACAGCTTGGGGCTATCAGCTGAGAAAACAAGCCTTTAAATCATAAGCTTCAGGCAGTTAAGTAAAAAGTATCAGTGTTTGGCTTTTTTAGAGGAGGGACTAGTACCTCCACCTTAATATCATTTTAGGCTTTTAATTTCATTGGGAACTCAGAGATCAGCTTTCATATCCAATAAGAGTTTGAACACCTTCTCATCTGTATGTGGCTTCCACATCATAGAGGCATAGAAGACCCACAGAAATATGAGGTATAGGGATATTAGAGAAGTGAAAGTTTTGAAATGAGAAACTAACTTTTTCCCTACTAACACATTCAACAATGTACAAACAGAACTAGCAGGGGAGACATACTGAGGTGGATCAAAAGTGACAGAAAGACAGCTGTGCATATCTGGCACACATTTTCTGGAATAAAACAGCATCTGCATACAGTAAGCCTTGCAAATTTTGGGTTTGGGAAGGATTCAATTTTCCAAGTTTTATTGTTTGTTTCTTAGTGGTGGCTCTAACAAGCAGTGGCTGGAAAATCAGTGTATTTCTGAGTTGGCAGACGTCTTTACAGGATAATGCGTATTTTAATCCTGGAGAGAACTGGACCAGGTCTTTATTTCATAAATACTATACAGCCATTTTTTCTGCATCCTCCTCGGCCTAATTCAGTGAAGCATAAGTAAACAAGGCTGACAATGCGACACAACTCACCTTGAAATAAAGACATGGACATTTACTGACCACAGTAGGAAGAGTACTTGCTCTTTAAAATAATTAATATAAAGGATTGTATTCTTTGATAATGTCAATCAGTACAGCCCCAGTGATTTACATCATCTATCTAGCTGATATTCTCAGCACAGAATGGGAGGAGTATTTTCTTTTTTATGTGCCTCATTAAAAAGTGAAATTTTATTCAAATTGATGACTCATAATAATATTTTTATGTAACTTCTCCATCATTATTTATTCCTATCAGCATATTTTTAACTTGAGACAGGACTATATGTGCACATTTTTGGGAGCCCTTAATGGTGATAACAGCTAATAATTAAGAAGAATGATGAAAGATACCAGCCTTCCTTTGATTTCTTTAAAAATTATCTCTCTGACATATATACACTTCTTTTTAGAATGTGCATGAATGTGTGTGTATATATATACTTCTAAAATTTATGATCTTTTCCCAGCACCTCCTCCAATAGTAGTATATTATTAATAGAAGTAATCTTGCAACATGCTTACTATCACCTTGACATCAAAGGAAACACTGTAGTTACCAGCTTGCATTTAAGGTGCAATATTTTGTAATCAGTACAAGTTGCAACTTAATCTGCTTGTTGTGCCGTTGCCACCATAAATTTCAGTTTGTGAGTAATAATAGGGATGTTAAAAACCATCAGAAAAAGAAAATAAATTATTAATGGGTACTAAGAAGTAACACAAGTTACAGAAAATGTCAAATCCAATTTTTTGTAGTTCATCATGATAAGTCAGTTTTTAATTTCAAAATACCCTTTTTTCTTTACCTACTCCTGTCAAATTATTAATGGATTTCCTGTCTGCTGGCATAAGGAACCAAACTTCTTTGTATCAAATTGGTCATGACGTTATATATGGCAGAACAACATTTTTGTTAAATTTCCCAAAGCTTAGGACGTTTCTGAACACTCTATTAAGAAACTTGTACAACAGGATTCTCTCTGCTCTGCTGCATCAATGCTGAAGAGTCATTAGGAAAGTCTGAGAAATCTCTTTAATGAAATGATGATGATGTTAGATAGTCCACATGGAACTGGATAGCATACTCTTGGGGAATCAGGACTCAGATTGCTCTTTCAGCAAACTGACTATTTGATATAAAAATGGAGCACTTAACTGCTGGAGTACCTGCAAGAACCTTTCACCAATTCATCACATAGCCTTGCTGGCTATAGCTGGAAAAATGTGGTCTGAGGATGGACTCTTTCTTTGCTCCTAATTTTTTTTTTTTAAAGTGACTGCCACAGTCATTTATGCAAATGCCATTCCTGCTGGCATGATGAGTTCTGCCTTGGTCTAGAAAAATGCACCCTAAAATACAACGAGTACTCAAACTCTGCCAGAGCTAAGATTCGGTAAAAAAGTTGCTAACACACATTTTTTAACTCAAAAATCTTATGTCAACTAGAAAATGTAACACAAGGTGACATGTATTCATGTAATCAGGGAAAATGTTTTGCAGCATTCTATTACAATATTTGCCATGAGGGCTGATCACAAGATAAAGGAGAATAAACTGGCAGACAATGTTAATGTCACCCACATCTTTTTGATATAAGTTATAAAAAGTGAATTTGTTTCATAGGAGAAATATTTGTACTGAACAATTTTGGCTGAGACAGGAGAACAAGAATAGTAACAGTGCCATTGTGCCCCCCACCTTCCCGTGGTGTAATGAATCACAGTAGAGCTAGAAGTTGCTTAGGGAAAAAGGTTACCAATGGGACAATGTCCTAATTTCCAGATTGACTTTTTCTCTTTTTGTTTTGTTTTATTTTAAATTATGTATTACATTACATATTTATTATGTATTATATTACATTTCCATGTAAAGAACGTGGAAAACTTTGAAAAGAATAGCACTCTTGTAGGTGTCTGTTCTGTTGTCAAAATAAGTGTTCAACTGCTTTCAGTGGCATGTTAACAACTCATCTGGCATTGAAACTGTGTTTGCTCTCATGTTGAACCTTCATCTTCAATCTCCACTTTTAATGAAGGGTGGGTCAGGAGGATTTAAGAGTGGCTGGTTGTGGAGGTCAGTAGGTGGGAGAAACAACAGTCCTATAACTCACCTTCAGTCAATTTAACTGCAAGACAAACTCAGGATGATGAGAATTGTGCCAACTGTGTATGTGTGCTGACATGCTGCAGAGTGTGTTTCATGATTCATCAGCCACACCATGATTGATTGGCCCAGCATCCTGGCAGAGCCCAGAAATCTTTTTTTACTTGTCTCCAAATATGTTTCATGATTCTTCAGGCAATCTCTGATTGATTGGCATGTGGGTAGAGCCTAGATTTACTTTTTTTCCCGTGCCCTGGAATATTTGCTTGATGATTCATCATCCATACATATTGATTGGCACATTGGCAGGGTCCAAAGTTTCTCTACATCACAAAATATTGTTTTATGATTTGTCAGGTAAATTGACTGTTTCCTGCTGACACTTGTAGACAAATTCTGCTAGCGTGGACTGGAGGAAAGCATACAACCTTCCAGTTACA
This sequence comes from Coracias cyanogaster, assembly GCA_033124195.1. Taxonomy (NCBI): domain Eukaryota; kingdom Metazoa; phylum Chordata; class Aves; order Coraciiformes; family Coraciidae; genus Coracias; species Coracias cyanogaster. The sequence goes on from JAVSBS010012252.1 coordinate 85,449, forward strand.
CCTAGTTAGGCCAGTGATGGAGGATCAAGTCACACTGTTTGGCCAGAGAGTTCCTTTTGCTTTAACATATAATCGGTTATTGCACTTTTTAAGCAGCTGAAAAACCTTATCTTGAAGACACTGTGTTAGAAAATGCAAAGTGAGGGCACTCCTTTTGCACATCAATTCATGTTAATATCAGTCTGGTAACTATGCTGAATAGGATATCCAAGCATGACTAAAGGAAAGGAAGGCCTTATCTAAGTTTGTAAAGAGAATAGATTTTTTGATGACACTTTGAACAGTGCCACTTACCTTGCGTCACCAAATCATATCACTGTTCTCTAATTGGCTTTTAACCACACACATATTGCTTGAATGTTGAAGAAGATATTTTAAAAGCTGGCAACAACTTTAGCACAGGCACTCCAAAATGGGAGTGACAGATCAAATTCTCTTCTGAATACTTGTAGACAATTATTCTTAGGTCATCCCTTTTTCCCAGCTCAGATGAATAACATTTGTCCAGGGTGATGGATTCACAATTTGTAATTAAAAAAAATGATTTATTTAGCATTACATGTCATTGTGCAAGAACTAACTCCATGATAAAAGTTTCTGGGAAGTTGATCTTTTTTTTGTCTAAGAAGATGGATGCACTTTTTAAAGTCAGGTTTCCTCCCCCAGTTACTGAAACACAGAGACGATCACCCAAAATATACACCTTATGAACCAGGAAAAATATATCCTATACATTTCTACACAGTCTGTGCACATTTCTCCAAATTCTGCCCATGCCAGTATATTTTCACATGTACAGAAAATATTTTATAGCCTCTTTGGAGTCAATGCAGAAGCTTTTTGTCAGGAAAAATGGAGCCTGAACTGTAGATATAACTCCTGTTATTCCAAAAGATAAATACGAGTTTTAAATGTTTTCAACTCCTCTGCCCCCATAATTAGCCTATTTTTAAATTTCTACTTTAGAACTAAGGAAGGGCATAGATTAAGCAAGGTGTCACATGGATCAGTTAACAAAATTGTTGCTCCTGGAGTTATCTGAAGGAATATATGGAAAGGGAGAAGAGAAAAAGCAAAGGGCTCGTGAAATGCAGAGGAAGAAAAAAAAGGAACTTGACTCCCTTCTGAGTGGCCTGTATAAAAAAAGGCATTAAAACTAAAATTATGTTAGGAGCTGTGAAATCATAGCACAGCAATGAAAATCATGGAAGAATTGAAAAGGATGCCCTTTGTTGAAAGTCACAACTTAGGTAGCATTAAGCTCTTTGCCAGGAAGAAGAGGTGAAGAGGAGCAATTGCTGAGATGGCTTCCTAGATTAAGCCATATGGTTCTCCTGGCTGCAAAAGAACCTTTCATCTTCCTTAGTCTTTCCTCCCTTCTTCTTTTCCTTCTCTGGGCTCACCTCCAGGATTGTCTGCCACTGGAAAGGACTACCTCATTCTGCAGATCAAACTGAAAAGAGCTCAGCCAGCGAATGAAGGCCTCCCTCCCTCCCTCTCTTCCTCCCAAGCAGGGATCGAACCACCTCTACAGCCAATGCTTGTGTTTGTGCTCCTTGTGACTTCATGCAGCTAAGACATCATAGGTGTCATGACTTCTGCAGGTCTCTGACATTATTGCGGGGTGCCCCTTTTAGATCTTTTGTAGTTCCTTTGTTCAATAAAGGATTGGTATCAAAACTAAGACAAACCTTTTTCTCCTAACCTGCTGTGGCTTAAAGAAGTCTACGCAGGTTTGCTAAGAAAGAAGATTAGAAAAATCACGGTTTCCTCCTTAATTGGTTAATTTGGATTTTGGCTTACAATGACTAAACTTTTACTGGCTCCTCCACTGTAAGAAAGGCTCCTTAAATTTTAAATTCCACTGCACAAGAGATTTCATCAACTGATTTGCAGTTGTTTTAAAAAGTACTAGCTAAATGGGAATGGCTTCTTTTTTATTTTTTTTTGATCCTGCAGGAAAGATCTCAAATGTTGTAAGGTTCTGTTTTCCCAGCTTCTTGGCTTATTTGAATATGTAGCAATAAATTTACAAAAGTTATTTAATACAATTCACATGAGAGGGAAGTTGATGGGAATGAAACTGGAGAAGTCAGTTATGCATTTTTAAAATAATTGGGTTTCAGTTTAGTCCAAGCCATCATATTCTTTTTCCACATTAGGAACTAAACTCTGAGATGCTATTTATGAGCCTTTAGAAACTGAACAAAAAACCAGCCATTGTGCTGGGGCCCTGGGACGCGATTATGTTGCCTACAGACTGGCCTAAAAAGACAATGTGTAATATGTAATGTGCACTGACTTGCATCTTGTGAAGTCACTTATGCACTTGCCAAGAGCAAAATACTCGTGTGTAAACACTTTAATTTTACTTGGTATATTTTTCTGTCATCTTGTACATTTTGTGGCCATTTATGACAGTTCAAACACTGGCAAATTGTTCTCGTAAAACAAGGGAAGATTTTGAAGCAGGGTTATCACAAAAATCCAAAGTAGGTAAAATTGGGGTCAATGGAGTCAGTTTAATGATACTGTTTGCTCATAGAAGACTCAGTTAAATTTATCACTAAAGCCTTCTGCGAATCAGATTGACAGATGTCATCATGGAAATACTGTGTTGTACATACTATTTGCCTGAAAATGTTTATTAGTTTTGAATTTAATTTTGTATTTAAGTGTTTTGCCAGCTTTGGGTTAAAAAGTACACTTTAGAAAATGTGTGTCTTTAAACAGTACTTCATGTCTTTTTAAACATTTGCATTTTTATATAAAAGTCGAATACGCTGTGGAAACATATGTATGAAAAAGATGGCTGTATTTGTACGCAAAACCAAAAACAACGCCAGCCCCCAATTTCATACATTTCTGGTCCCGTGTACTTTCAGTTTAATAACGGGAAAAGAAAGTAAGAAGATGTAAATGGAGGTAAATTAAAGCAATTTTGGGGCTTCATTTATTTCTGGTGTTGCTATAGAAGAACGCTTCTGGGATCTGGTGTCCTTTCCTACCCCTGGAAGGGATGGCAGTCACCCACTATTTAATGAGAAGTAGAGATGGGCCTTTCACCTGTCACTGAATGAAAGTGGCATCATGGGGACCTCCTGCATCCAGTTTAGCAGTTACGGTTGGGAAGAAGAAAGAGCTGGCCACTCCTTCCCCATGCACTTGCATTTGTGTACATTCTTCTACACCTCCGGATCTCAAGGAACACTAAAGTATCTGCGGTGTGATTATATGCAGAGAAAGAGTAACAGGAAAGTCATTATCTGTTCTAGTGGAATCAAGATAAAATTGTAGGTTAATTTTCAGATTCTTACAGGAATATGGTTTTATTTGCAGTTCATTTATACATAGGCATTCTAAAATAAAATTACAACATGATATATAAATCTAGCTACTTACTGTGAAATAAGATCACGTTATTCTTATACAATAAAATGTGTCCTGATATTATGACCTGACAGGTATTGAAGAAGGCTTGAACAAAATTGCTTTTTGAGAGAGTCTCAACTGTACAACGTCTGGCACGCTTTGTGTTGTATGAGCGCCCATGATTGATAGCCTGAGCAGGGCTGCTGCTTCTGTGTGTATTCACAGGCGCTGCGAAAGCACAGGCCCACAGTTATTGTCAGGTACGTTTATGCTTTTCTGTGCCTAGAACCCGTCCTGTCCACCTCCCAGGCCTTCAGACTGGAGTTTCTTTGATAAAAACCTCCCCAAATAATTATAGCATTATCACAAGAACTCTGACTCCAGCCGCACATCACACTGTGGCTTCATTGAACGTTGTCCATAATTTATAGATCAGATTTTTATGAGGAAAAAACCAGCTTTATCTGGCTGCCCAGAGAAAATATTTATAGACTGCAAACAAAGCAGGGCTCCGGTACGGGCACCTAGTGACGCTGCGGGCAGTCCTTCCCAGGCCGCACACAGAGGTGTGCTTCCTGCGACGTGTAATTAGTGACAAAATCCAACAGGTGGCACAAAAGTATTTGAATTTTATATTGATTTGAATCATGTGCCGTTAAATTACCGAATAAACTACAGGGGCATTTTTGTTAAAAAAAAAAAAAAAAAAAAAAAAAGGAGGGGGAATTAAGAAAAAAAAAAAAAAGTGGGTGTGGGGGAAACGTTATCCTGGTGCCGCGAACGATGCTCAGCTTCTGCTGCGTGCCGGGGCCAGCGGCTCCCTGCCCCTCGGGCAGCCTCCGGGCCCCGCTCCCTCGCTTCCCGGGGAGGGGACGCGGCGCGGCCCTCGGCCTGGCCTCCCCCGCGGCGGCGGCTCGGCCGGCGGGGCGGAACGGGGCGGAAACCCCGGCAAGGCCGGGCCGAAGACACCCACCGGTACTGCCGCCCTGCCTGCCTGCCTGCCTCCCAGCCTGCCTGACGGGCGCCCTCCGCTGGCCGCCGCCGGGACGGGAGCGGGCCCCGCAGCGGCCCCGGCCGGCCGAGCCCTCTCGCAGCCGTGCCCCGGGTAAGGAGAAGGCTGCGCGGCGGGGTGCGGAGAGGGGAGGGCGCGGAGCGTGCGGTGATGCATCGGCTCCTGCTAGGTTGTCCCTGTGGACAAGCATCTCCTGGTTTTGCTGATGTAAGGAACAGTGACCGTGGAAACTGTGGAAATTGATACTAAAATGCTAGTCTAGGCCTTACGAGCAGATTCACAACTGTGTGACATAAGGTATGTGATTGCTGCTTTTACTTATTACTAAATTATTTTAGTAAGTCAGGTGGAGCTTTGCTGGTTTTGCTTGTAAACATGAATGTAGGACACATAAGGAATGGCTTAAATCTTACGCAGTGGTACACCTAAACCTGAGGCTTCAGTGCAAGCCAAAAGCATGTTTGAGAAGTTGACCACGATACCTGAAGTTTGGTGAATTGACCAAGTGAGGCAGAGAAAGAGAGGTGAAGGGTAATTTGGGCAATTACCGTAAATTAAAAGGGAGGGGTAGTCTGGCATAAATGCTTGCAGCAAAGGTCCTTAAGAAACTTGGGCCTGTACTAAAAGAAATTTGTTTATGCTATTTCACTCTATACATTTATTCCCAATTAAACAAGGTATTGTGAGCCCATCACCTGTGACTTCTGATAGAGCCAACTTACAGACAGATGAATTTCAGACAACGTAGTGAAAAGGTCCTGCACAAATGCCTGAAACAGGATCCAGTTTACAAGGAGCAAACTGGTGATCTGTATTCCCGTGGGACCGAACTGGAGCAAAGTGTCGTAGTAAATGGGAAACATGCCACCACTAACCAGAAGGGAGATTTGGTTTGAACTCAGGGAGCAACCAGATCACACCACTAAGCAAATGAAGGAGCTACAAGCCTTAGAAGAAACTAGTTGTTGGGATGTGGGACTGGGCAAGCACTATGCCTGGGTTAGAACCCATATCGGTAATGTGTGTTTGCTGGCTTTGCAGTCCACGAAAAGTTCAGAAGAAGGTTGGTCTGATAAAAGATAGAGGAAAACCATCATAGTTAATTAGTCTTAATATCCTATTTTCCAAAATGGTCAGAATATGTGAATATAAAGAGTGAAGCTGGAGGAACTGAGGGGTTTTTTTTTGGCAAACAGCTTGCCCAGCCAAGCTCTGCTTGCATGGCAGATCATAACCTTTGAAAAGTGCCAAGAAAAGCACGTCCAGAGCTATTGTAAATATTTTCGCAGTAATTAAATATTAAGGGGAAAAGCCCAAACTCATTATTTGGTTATTCTGTGGAAAACAAAACAAAACCCAAAAAATGACCTGGACACAAAAAACCAGTACCTATAAGTTTAGGTGGAGCTGGTAGTCACAAGTGTCAGATATGAAAGTCATTTTTGTTGGAGTTGGAAGTTGTTGCAGAAATGGAAGAGTATAAAATAGAAGCAGCAAATAAAACTGTAAGAGTCATCCTAAAATTTTAGTTTTGGTCTAGGCAGCTGGAGAGCAATACCACACATCTGGCTGTGCAGTACACTGTGATGGTGACTGTGGGCAAGGAGAACTGTTAGATGTGATAAAAATGAAATACAAAGAGTAAACATGTAGGAAGTAAACAGCAACTACAAAATGTCAGGGGTCTGAGAGCACCAATAGGCTTTAACTGTGCTAACCAGCCTCACCTGGGGCCTCTGCCCACACCCCTGACCATGGACCCAGAAGCCTTAATTCAGGTCAGGCTTAGGACTTCAGGTGTGCCTCTCATTCCTGCAGGGACCTTGGACCTGCGTTATAGGTAGCTTGTCTCCTGCATGGATGTCTTTAGATGTACTTCATTGCTTGTCTTCTGTCTTGTCTTTGTTTTCTGCATTGACTTTGGGCTGTGCTGTAACCTTATCTCCAGTCCTGTCTCCATTTGCTCCTGGCTGAACTGCCTGCATGGACTCTGGACCTGGTTCATCACTTTGCCATGTCTGGGACTGCCAGAGGGCCCTGTTACCAGTAAGTACCCTGCTCTGTGTACTATGTTCAGATGTGGGGCTGTGCCCTCACTGGCGAGGGCACTGCCTGCACTGGGTCATGCTCAACTTAGGGCTTGCCATCCTTTAGGGAGCAGCTGTCCCTTGCTGCTCCCTCACACAATGTGTATCCTTCTAACTGGTTGAAATAAATTAGGCTGTGGTTGTTAAACATGCATTTACCCGAAACTGAGATAACTAAGCCTACAGATTTGAATTCTGACATTTGGAGAAGAAAGCTGTAAAGCAAAAATAAGGGTTCAAATAACAGTGTGGATTCCAGTGTGGTAAGTAACTGCTTAGTAAGTGGCAGGGAAAACATCCTAAAATTTCAACCATAGAAGTTCCTCATGCAGATGTGGGCTAGGTGGGGCAAATTGCATGAAAGCAGTACTTTCACAGTTGTTTTTTCAGTGAACAAAGTTTCCTGGCTTCAGGGATAGAAACCGTAATGGCACCTAGATATAATGAACAGTAGCTCAGTGAAGAGCAAGGATTTGTTGAGTCTTGTCTTAAAACTTTCTTAATGGGATGAAATTAGCAGAATGCCTTGAAATAGAAACAACTCCCTTGTGGTTTTGCCAAATAACTCACAAACAGCAAATGCTCAACAAAGGGGAGGGTTGCTGAATAGCATAAAGCTGTGGATCTGGTAGAAGTGTGAGTAGAGAAAAAGCACAAAGGGGAATGAGAAACTCTTGTTCCAGGAGACTGGTATTATTTTTCAGTGGAACAAACCAGCCTGTACTGGTGCATGGGGTTATTCCTCCCCAGATGCAGAACCATACACTTGCCTTTGAACTTCATTAAGTTCCCCTCTGCCCAGCTCTCCATCCTGTCCAGGCCTTGCTGAATGGCAGCACAGCCTTCTGGTGTGTCAGCAACTCCTCCCAGTTTTGTATCATCAGCAAACTTGCTGTGGGTACACTCCATCCCTTCTTCCAGATCGTTGATGAATAAGTTGAACGAGACTGGATGCAGTACTGACCCCTGGGCATCTCTGCTAGCTACGGGCCTACAACCTTCTGAGCTCTGTCATTCAGCTAGTTCTTAATCCATCTCACTGTCCGTTATCTAACCCACACTTCCTAAGCTTGCCTATGAGGATGTTGTGGGAGATAGTGTCAGAAGCCTTGCTGAAGTCAAGGTAGGCAACATTCACTGCTCTCCCTTCATCTACCTAGCCAGCCATGCTATCACAGAAGGCTCTCAGATTGGTCAAGTGTGATTTCATCTTGGTAAATCAATGTTGATTACTCCTGGTAGCCTTCTTTTCCTCTGAATGCTTAGAGATGACATCTAGAATGAGCTGTTCTGTCACCTTTCCAGGGGTGGAGGTGAGGCTAACTGGTCTGTATGATGATCCTGGCTGGATCAAAAGTGACTGATGGCATTTAAGAGCAGAGTGAGTGGATCAGGTTTTCCAGTTAAGGTTCATGCAGATACAGATATCCTGGAGATAAGTCTGTGGGTAATTTCGTGACCATAGGAGGAAGCACTCCTAAAGAATGGAAAAAGTATGTTACTACCATTGAACTTGCCAGTTTACTAAGCTAGTTAGAAGAGGGTTTTCTATAAAAGAAAAGGAAGATTAAAAGAGCCTAACTGCCTATATAAGTCTTGGACCAGGACAAAAACTAGGAGGTACAAAGCTATTAAAGTCTGTGTAGACAGTTGACTCAGTCTGATGGACCTCTTGTATGACTATGGTGAGAAGGAATAAGCAGGAGGAAAAGTGAAGTCTTAATACTTGACCAAAATTGTGGCTTAGTTAGAAGAGAGGTGATGTGATATGACAGAGAAGTTAATAGGGAGTTTCGTCTGGGGAAGGAGGAGTCCAAATGTGGAAAAAGTGTATTCTTACATTCTGAGATGCAGAATGCAGAGGAGTTAAGCTTACCCTGGTTTTCTTAGTGATGGAAGGGTGGGGTGGAGGCAGGGAGATCCAAGACCACTATAATAATGAGAGTTCATGATGAACCACTGAACCAGGTTGATTAATTGGATGGGGATTTTCACTGGTGATTTGTTGAATCATCCAGGTTACAGGATTTAGTGATATTTAGAGATTTTTAACTGCCTGGATTTCTGTTAGGAAAAGAGTATAGCAGGACACAGATTACTCAAGGGGTCCTTGAAATGCATTGGTGATGTTTTTGATACACATTGTAGAGGAAAAAAAACCAAAACAAACCATGACAATTAGAGGTGAAAGTGTTGTAGATTTTATTTTTGATTTTGGGAGTGGACTGAGACTGTTCAGGTGGAAAGTCTGTTAGAGAATGATGATCAGGAAGTAGTAGCCTAGGAGGACTACTGGGAAAACGGTGGATTTTAGGGAGGTAGACTTCAGTAAACTCAAACATCTGGAAGGTATACTTTTCCATGAAACTCATCTGAGAAATAAGGGACCAAAGAGGAACAGAGATTCCTTAAATACTTGAGTAGTAAAGACGTACGTATGTTTCTTTTTTTCATGCAAAATAGAAAATTATTAAGACAGCAGCTTTTTAAAATCGGGAGTTCTTCATTTACATCAGGTGAAAGAAGGATGCAGAGGAAGAGAAAAGATCAGGTTACTCTAAAAAGCACAGCAAAATTGGGAAGATAATGGCACAAAATAGGAAACAAGTTGCATGAGTAGCAAGAAATAATTGTCTCTGTGCTCTAGCATTAAGAGGAAAGTCAAGGAAATTGTCATTCTGTGGATGGGACAAATTTGGTTACTTTGGACAGATAACATCTAGGAAGCAGAAGTCATGAATGTGTTTTTTTGTTACCAGTCTTCACTAAAATGATCATCTGCAAGAGGTAGCTAATTCAGTGTGATCTAGTGAGAAAGAGATGGGAATCTCAGACTTGAATGAGCAACATACAGTTAAGAGACAGTGAAGATAAGGTATATATTGCCAAACTGCCTGAGCCCGAGGTACTTCCTCCCGGGATAGCTGCAGAATTACCTGCTGTGATCAACAGCCTCTGCAGGCAGACCCGGATGGGGTGGTTGCTCATGTTGCTGTTGTGTGTGAACTCAGCGTTGGCAACAGAACTGAAGTTTGTGCTAGCATTTGAAGTCATTTTGTCTTCTGCTGTTCTGTCACTGGGGAGTGACATAGCTTCCTGTCCTAGAAAGTTATCCAGTTTCCCACCTGTAATTAGATTCTGTGAATCCTGCTCTTCTGGGTCTGAAGATACACAGCTGCGACACCAAAGGATTTTAGGCTGGACTGTGTGTCTGTGGCCAGCGAGGTTTTACACTGGCTTTTGCTGTTTCTACCTGAGGAAGCCAAATAAAACAGTTCTCTTGGTGGGGGTGAAAGTGGATGAGGATGGTTAAGTAAACTCTCAAGGCATTACATGCAGGATGTTTCCACCTGTAGCATGTTACTTTTCTGAGCTTACATGTGCATGGTTTTAAATAAAGTGTCTCTTGGCAGGTTCTGGTTATAGCAGTTGCTAGTCTAAAGATAGTTACCAAATGACGGGGCTTACTTGGGCTGTTGGTATAACCTGCATCCTTGAAAGCTGGGCAAAATGTCAGTGTCTATAGATTCACTCCCATACTAGCTTTAGGGCAAATAATAGAATAATCCTAATTCTACTCTGAAACTGGTGATCTGTTTAGTTAAAATCCATATGAAATTTAGTAGTCCTTAAAGTAGTAAGTTTTTTCTAGGCAATAAGTTATGCTCTACAGAAAGCAAATTAGGTGAAAGTCTTATTTTTATGGTACTAAAAATATTTCATACTGTACTGGAGGTTTAAAAACTTTGGATAAGATTTTTATTCTGTGCTAAATTATGAGATGTTTGGCTAATATTTTGGAGAAAAATACAGGTGTATGTATATATGTGATCTAAAGACCTCTGTGCAGAGGTGCTGTACAGATATTTAGAATATGTATGTATTTTATCTATATGCAGATATACATGCAACAAAGATCCTTTTTATATAATAAAATTGTATTGATAAGGAGAATGTAATTCCTTAAATACACATGTAAGGCAAATACAGAGATAACAAAATAAGTTATGTGGCAATATTCTACAGTGAGGTATGTCTGTGTACATGCATACTCAGAAAGCCACTTCTGTGCATCTCAGCACTGATGCCAATGGATTCAGCACCTGGGTCTGGTTCGGTTGGTCAGTGGGCTGTAGTTGCACACATGAGTCAGGAATGTCTCCCAGAGGTGATTCTGTCACCTGCAGAGCGATGGAGAACAGGCTCTGTGTGTATCCAGCACATCCCGCCGTAGTCTGCAGCTACTTAATGACTCCTTGTGCTTTGAGAGAAGTACTAAAATTGCTTTTTAGTCTTTGGCAGTACAAAACTACTTTGTGTGTGATAAGAATCTAGTTATGTTTTTTTGATTGCATGAACTGAAAATTAAATAGCTATTAATACACTAATTACTGAGACAGGAATCTAATACTGTGGTTGTGAAAAGCATCATGGCATAGATTAGAGTGAGAACTGTCTAATCATTTCTAGATGACTGAAAAACGTGCTGCTGATTCTAGATGTGGTCTTGTTTCTTCCACCCTGGCCTTCCCTTGCATACATTTAGCAGCAGGCTACCCTTAGTTCCAGAGCCAGAGTGACCTCTGTAAGTGAGATCAGAAAATGTACTTTTTGTGTTATTCTAACAGATGACACAGATATAAGTCTTTCTGAAAACAGACTGCAGAAATGGTCATTCTCTCTTTCAGGATAAAATGTAGCTCAAATAAATGTTTATTACTGCCCAATGTGCCAGTTTTGTTTTCTTGGCAGTATCAAGATCTAAAATTAAAAAATAATTCAAAGTCATTTGTAACATCCATGATGCATAAAAATCAAATATGTGACATTCTTTCCCTGCTATATGTTTTGTATGTTGAAATTTAAAGCTTCGTGTGGACTACTTTGTAAAAGAAATAGTAGATAATGAAATATTTCATAAATACTGAGTGTACTTAGCAAATTTTGTAAGAATTCAGAGTTCTAATACAGCATAAGAATGTGGAGCTATGGAGTAGCAGGACTTATTTAGCAGAGATGACATTGCAATATAAAATTAAAAAGCTCAGTTCAGACAATGAAGATAGCAGCATATTTTACCTTCAGTGAACGTCCCATGCTATGCTTTTATTGTATCATAACCAGCATTCTTTACTGAAGGAAAAATCCCTGTTGTTTTCATTGGGTAGGTAGCCAAAAGAAATAGTGCAATACCAGGTTCTTGGGGACTACTCTGTTTTCTTGCATATTGTAAAACTTATTGAGATATGTTGAGAATATGAAGTGTTTGTTAAATTTTGCTGAACCAGAATGATGTAGCATATACATAACCCAAGATACTGGTAAATATATTTATACTTTTATAGAATGTAGTGTTTACTCAAGGAAATTTTACAAGCAATCATGAGTGTCACCAACTTCGGTTTGTAACACTTGAAACATGATTAAAATGGAAGGAACCAATGCATGAGTTTAGTGGGATCAGTTTCTAATTCAGAAGAAGTGATGGTGCCTGGCAACATGGTATTGATGGTATTTGCAAAGCATTTATTCAGGTATTTGTTGCCTGTAGTTACAGTTGCTTGACTGTGTTCCATGATGCAAAAGTAAAATGCTTATGGTAATAGGAATACTTTTCAAAAGAAGTATTAGTATACTGTTTTATCGTACTAAAAGTGTTACTTGTGCAATAAGGCATGAAATCTGAGCTCATTACGTAGGCTGTATATACAAGCAGTTGAAATTTTGTTTACAGGCTATTTTATGCCCCTAATTAAGCCCTTGGTTATAAACCAGAATTCATCAAATTATCCACTTCATGAATCCTTAGCACAGATTTCCAGGCTTGCAAGGGAGTCCCAGTTCTGGTTGCAGTTCTGCAGCAAAAGAGAAAGTGAAATGGCTTACCTTTGCTTTTAAAATACCCAAAATTGCATAAATTGCTGTTCAGATAAGCCAAAGAGGTACTTAAAGGTGTTCCTCAACTGAAATGAGGACCCTGCTGTGGCACAGCCTGTTCACTGTCTGCACTGCAAAGTATGCCAATGTCAGCATTGAATGAACGTCGCATGAGTTATGTAATTGCCATTGGGATAAATATATCAGGGTTAGCTTAGATTTGGCTACGATAAATACAAGAACCTAAGGTCTGAAACCATCAAGAAGATGACACTTTGTAGTACCACTGGTAGAATGGAGTGTTTAGGGGATGCAGACTCCTGAAATACTTGAAGATTTCCTCTGTTTGTCTTGTCATTTGGTTAGGGCATATTCTTCTTGATGGTTTCAGACCTTAGGTTCTTGTATTTATTGTGTTTGTTGGCAGGAGTGTGCTACTTTAAAGAGCTGCCTGAAGATTATTGCTAAGTGATAGTGCAGATTGTGGTTAATTAATTTCTCATCAGTGTGGGTTAGGTTTGAAGCATACATAGATCAAAGCATATGTTTTGAGTGAAAGGTGATTCTGAAAGTTGCTGAATTCTCAAAATTCCCAGGATTTGCACACCTATATTTCTTGTGGTGGTGGTAAGCCACAGCTAGTGTGGGCTGGCATGTCCTGTTCTGACCTGAGAAAGGACCTGAGAAACTGTGTTGCCTTACAAGTCAAAGCTCAATCTTTTGAGTGTTTTTCCATTATTTTCTTGTGTATTGTCAACAATATTGTCCTCTGATGAGGAAGTGAGGCAGGGAGGTTGCAGTCTCCTCCTCCTCATATCTGTTGGTGTTGCTGTGAAGAAGTTGTATTCTTTCCCAGTTAAGGATAATGCAGCGCTTTCTATTTTTGATACTTTTACCTCATTTCTGTTACTATTATCTGTGATAATTTCTGTTTTGTATTCGTGTTGTTATCCATGCCAATTTTGACAGTGACACCAACACTGTCAAAACAGATGACAAAATACTAATGAAAACAGATGCAAAATACTAATTCAGTTTCTGGCCTAATTTGGGCTGTGATTGGTCTTTGTTCAAACTCACCAAATCATCATAGGATTTTTTTTTTTTTTTTGGCTTGGCTTTGCTATACCATGCCAAGGAAAAACTTGGCAAGCCTCATTCAATTTCCATGTTGTTGTCGAGGTTAGATGACCCTGATAATCCTTGCTACGTTTTTTGGCTCTTTACTTGTAGCTGGTAGCCTACTTTGATGGTTCTTAATTGAATCGGATCTAGAGTCCTCTCCAGATGTCTGGAATACAGATTCCTAGTTATCCTACTATCTTTGACTTAAGGATGTTCTAGTCTCTGAATTCCTCAGTTGAAGTTGATAGATGAGTTATGAATCTATTATTTTAGCCTTTTGATTTAATTTATGCTAACTCAGATTTCAATGATAAGCTATTTAAATCTTCATTACATGACAAAATAAAATTTAAATAATGTAAATTTTTGTTAGCTCTGGTTATTTATTATGCAGGTTTGTTGGCTGTGACATCCAACAGTGAGTTGCCTCCACCCATATCATTAGCTGTTATTACTATCTATAGTCAGTTCTAATCTTTGTCAGAAAGCTTGTCTCCTGTCACAACAGATACTGTCATAACAGCTAATAGTATTTCTCTTTCCAAGGATGTTATGGTGGTCTTTATCCATATTTATATCTGACCATGGATCTCTTATAAACTTTCACCTTAATGCCAGCAGAAACTCTTGTATCTTTTAAAAAATGGACTTCTATAAAAAAAAAGGTGCTTTGCTTCATAATACCTTACAGCTTGTTGCATATCCCACTGCTCTCATTTTTAATATCTTTCCTGAGTGGTATCTGTCCTTTTATACTCCAGTTCTGAATTCAATGTTATCAAGCTTCCGGTTTCTCCTTAACATTCATTTTCACATCCTATAAATGTATTTCAAGACCTTCTATTGTGTGGAGAAATCTCCAGAGAGTTGTTTACACATTGGAATTGTTTCTTCCTCTGCTGCTTATATGAAGCAGACTCAGGCATGTCATCTTCTGTTACCTGATTGCTGTTCACAGTCTTAATTCTTTTCATTTACCATATGTTCTCCTGCTACCACATTTTTTTTTTTTAAATTCGTGTCTGAATTCTCATTTACCCTATATTTTGTCTTTCCACTGGTGTTTGGAGATCTGTCATTTCACAATTTAAAACTGTTCTTATCAGCTTTGTTGGCTTTGATCTCAGGTAGCTACTCCCTTGGCCACTCAAGTCAAATTTATTTCTTGAAAAATGACTTCCTTCCTCAACAATCAGACATTACAGAAGCATCGCTATACTGCTCATCATTTAGCCATTGGTTAATTTATTCTCTTATTAGGCTTTTTACTCCTCTTAAGTGTCCCTGAATTTTATATAAATATCTACTTGTTTGCAAGTATTCCCTGAAGCAGTTAGTCCTTTTTTTTTTTTTTTTTTTTTTCCAGTAGGAATTGGGCAGGATTGGCTTTGAGTGTAATTGTTTTCCAGGTTCCTTGTGATGCATCTCAGTTGCAAATCCACCTGCTACTTGCATCAAACAGACATGATATTATTTTGGTTTTCAGATTCCTTTCCATGACCGGACTAATGGTCATAGATTCATAGAATGCCAGGTTAGAAGGGATCTCAAGGATCACCTAGTCCAATCTTAAGAGTAGTTAAGGTGAGATGGGCCAGCACCCTGTCAAGATGAGTCTTGAAACTTTCTAATGTTGGAGAATCCACAACTTGCCTTGGGAGACTATTCCAATGCTTAATTGTTCTCATTGTAAAAAACTTTCTTCTAGATTCCAATAGAAATTTCCCCAGGAGCAGCTTGCAGCCATTGCCCCTTGTATTTTCCATGTGACTCCTTGTAAAAAGGGAGTCTCCTTCCTCTTGGTAGCCACCCTTCAAGTACTGGTACGT